>CAUYSK010051205.1:0-38784 GCA_963575035.1 Avahi laniger | reverse complement strand
AATTAATTTCTTTCTATTTTTGGTAGAGACGGGGGTCTCGCTCTTGCTCAGGCTGGTCTCGAACTCCTGAGCTCAAACAATCCGCCCGCCTCGGCCTCCCAGAGAGCTAGGATTACAGGCGTGAGCCACCGCGCCCGGCCCAAATTTCATTTTAATAATTGGTTTTAGTAAAACCTGTGTGGAAAACATTGCTAAAAAAATTGTATAGTTTGATTATGTGATAAAGAGTTTAAGTATCATCTCTGTATTTTTTGTTCATTAGTGTGAATAATTAAGAAATGACTATGTAAAAAGTTTTCTGTTAGCATTAGTGTTCATTAATTATTCAGCCATATTATCCAAGGCCCAGGTGGCTTATGTTAAGCAATTGCCAGAAATTTGCCCGGAGTGTCTGTAAAGAGACTTTTACGATGTTATTTGTACTAGAAGGTCATTTGTGAAGACGTGTGTATGTGTATTTACTTATTTTTGTTTGTACAAAGTTTCTCCTGTTGGACAAAGTGTTTCTAGGTCATTGTGTACTGTAAAGCAGATTGTAGCTACCTAGAAAAACCTCTTTGCCTTATGGTTTAAGTCTATCATTCCCATACCTGATCACCTGCTCCTACATTTTTGTAATGCTTTATAATTGAATCTCAACTCTGTGTAGTATCTGATTTTACAAATAAGGAAACTTTATGCTCAGAAAGACTTGAGGCTTGCCCAGAATTTCACATCTCAGTGCAGGAACAAGTACCAAGATCTTTAAATCAGGATCATCTTGGTTTGTTCCTCATACACCTGAAGATAGATTGGCCTGAAAGCTTTAATTCTGTTTCCCAACAAGGGTGTCCTGCAGAATGTCACTCCATATAAACCAAGTGGATTGGAATGTTGGGAAGGGATCACTTCTGAAGTACTAATGTTTTTTTGGCGGGGGAGGGTTGGGGGGGGCCCTTACAGTGTGCTGAGGGCTCGTTCAGGTGCTCTGTTAGTCACATACTGTGGTATGTAATCCAGCAACCAGCACTGTTCCACAGATCGTGAAACTGACCCTCAGCATTGAAGTGACTTGTCCTAGGTCATTCAGTTCCCAAGTGGCAGAGGTGTGATGTCAGAGTTCATGTTCTCATAGACTGTATGACCTCTGAATAAGTTTGGGAAATGCTAAAGTAAAATTTTTTAACTGCAGGACTTTTCAAAGCTTTTTAATATGCTCCTGTGAAAGAACAACTCATACAAAGACATGTAAAAAGGAAAAGAAATTTACTTGCAAAGAGGGGCAAGGCCTTCCAATGACTGCCTTGTCAAATAAACAGAACAGGTATTTGAATGGAGAAAACTGCGATATTATGAAGAATACCAAGTTTACATTAGTGTGTTCATAATGGAAAAGTTTTTCTCTCTTTATTATCTTATTCACAACAGCCTTATTTCCACGCATTGATAATTTACAGGAAATGTTTAAGGTATGGCTCACATCTGTAATCCTAGCACTCTGAGAGGCTCAGGCAGGAGGATTGCCTGAGGCTAGGAGTTGGAGACCAGCCTGAGCAAGAGCCAGACCCAGTCTCTACAACAAAAAAAAAAAAAAAAAAAAAAGAGAGGCGGGGCGCGGTGGCGCACGCCTGTAATCCTAGCACTCTGGGAGGCTGAGGCGGTGGATCCCTTAAGGTCAGGAGTTTGAGACCAGCCTGAACAAGAGGGAGACCCCGTCTCTACTAAAAATAGAAAGAAATTACTTGGACAACTAAAAATCTATATAGAAAAAATTAGCCGGGCATGGTGGCGCATGCCTGTAGTCCCAGCTACTCGGGAGGCTGAGGCAGTAGGATTGCATGAGCCCAGGAGTTCGAGGTTGCTGTGAGCTAGGCTGATGCCATGGCACTCTAGCCCAGGCAACAGAGTGAGACTCTGTCTCAAAAAAAAAAAAAAAAATTTAGCTGACGTGGTGGTGCCCACCTATAGTCCCAGCTACTAAGGAGGCTGAGACAGGAGGATTGCTTGAACCAAGGAATTTGAGGTTGCAGTGAGCTATGATGACATCATTGCACTCTAGCTGGGGCAACAGAGTGAGAGACTGTCTCAAAAGAAAAAAATGTGTAAGATATGGTTTATTTTGGGGACCAGATCTAAGTAGGGTGCTCAGCTGTTTTTTTTAATTTGTCTCAGGTAAGAAGTGTTTTTAGGTTTGTTTTCCTCACTGTGGGACGTGATATACATGCTTATGTTGAGTGGCAGGAGAACAGTGTTAGTTTTGCTTTTAATATGTATTATGTCTTTACAAGAAGAGAGATGTCAAATGCTAGGATTCCCAAACCTAATGACAAAGACACTGCATATGTTTATTGCGTGGAATGGCAAGAATGGCCGCCATTCATACATTTATGTTGTCAGCCTGCTTTCCTGATTCCTTGATATGCCACTTTAGCCACAGTCTCAATCTGGAAATCATTGTTGCTGATTTTTTACCCTAACCATCTCCCTGTGTCTTCCAGTCTGTTTTCAAAGCCCTGGTGTAGGCCCTTTAGCTTGGTAGCCAGTCACCCCCCTTCTCGTATGATAGAGGTTCTCTTCATCTCGTAATCACTAGTAGAAGACCTAGAATTTCATTGTCCTATCATAGTCAAGCCTAGGGCTTTTGATTCTGAAGTCACAAAACATGAGGGATCTTTTCAGTTGGTAGGAAGGGTTTGAGCTCCAAAGTTGGACAGTTCTAGATTCTGCTCCTGGTACCATCTGTGCCACAGTTTCCTCATCTGTAAAATTAGGATGGTAATGCCTAACTGGCAGGGTTGATAAAAAAAACAAATAATAGCAACAAACCATCTTAAAGCATTTATTTTGTGTAAGGCTAGGCACCTACATGCATTTTCTCAGTTAAACCTCACAGTAGTATATCCCAGCAGTTTATGAAGTAAGCATAATTATTATACAGATTGGGGAAACTGAGGCCTAGAAGTTTAAATAAATTGTTCAAAGTCACATAACAGTCAGTCTGACATTAGCATCTTCACTTCACCGCCACACTATATTTCATCTCCACCTCTAATAATAAGTTCATTTTAAGCTTACTACTGTGCCTAGTGTTTGCTCCCTTCCCCCTCAGGGATCACAGCAGTACAGCCATAAAGTTTTCGCTTGTGAAAATATGTAACAAAATGTAAAGAAAAGTGACACTGAGAATGCAAATTACCCATGTACTTGGAAATGATTTGCAAAAGTGTTCTGCTAGAGAGAGGCGCCATTGAAGGGCCTGTAAGAAATGGGATCAGTGGTTTGGCTCAGCTGCAGCTAGAGCTGCTGGCAGGTCTGTGGCCAGTAGTCAGCCTGATATCCTTTGCAACTTATAATAGCCATACTGTCTGAAACAGTCTTTTGAGGTCACCAAGGGTAACAGACCTCTTTGGAGTGTTCCCCAGAAAGAACCTCCCTATTCTGAGTACTTTGCCTGCCTAGTTTTTGTCCCCTCCCCCCTGCCTTAACTATCTCGTGTCTCAGTCCCCTCCCTTGGAAGATATAAGGGATGGTTTGTCCATCAGGAAGAATGAGCAGTTGGATATTACAAAAGTGCAACATGAAAGAGGCCTGGATTAAACTTAATATAACATACATGGGTGAGGAATGACTATAAACGGATAATAGAGATGCCCCAAATCAGTGGTCCCCAACCTTTTTGCACCAGGGACTGGTTTCTTGGAAGACAATTTTTCCATGGACTGGGGTGGGGGTGGGGGGTGGTTTCGGGATGATTCAAGTGCATTACATTTCTTGTGTAGTGAGACCTCTCTGCTAATGATAATCTGTATTTGCAGCGGCTCCCCAGAGCTAACATCATTGCGTCAACTCCACCTCAGATCATCAGGCATTAGAGTCTCATAAGGAGCGCACAACCTAGATCCCTCGCATGCGCAGTTTACAGTAGGGTTCTTTACAGTAGGATTCTCGCTCCTGTGATAATCTAATGCCAGTGCTGATCTGACAGGAGGCAGAGCTTATGCAGTGACGCGAGTGATGGAAAACACTGTAAATACAGGTGAAGCTTCGCTCACTCGCTTGTCAGCCACTCACCTGCTGTGCGGCCCAGTTCCTAACAGGCCATGGACCAGTGGTTGGGAACTGTAGCCCCAGATGACAGGCAGGCTGTGCCCTTGGTGGTTTTGTTTTGTCACTGGGCAGTGGGAATGGTGACATGTGCTAGAAAAATAGGACTGGGCTGGCTTCACCTCTTACATAACAATTGTTTCACACTTTGCTTTCTTGGAGGCAGTGCTGGTGGTCTAGAAGTTATTTTTGAGCTTGTTTGAATCTCAGTTCAATCACTTACAGAAGGGAAGTGCTTACATGAAGTCACCAGTTTATAAGTGGCAAAACTAACTAGAAGCTCTAGTTGGCAGTTAAATATTTCGTCTTTTAATGGAAAATTAGTGGTTTGGAAGGCAAGTTTTCTGAATAGAGAGAGGTGGTGGTAGAGTTATAAAAATCATCCATGTAGCATGCTACTACCTAAAATCTTTCCTCTTGCCTGCCTGGTTAACAAATAATATCTGATAGAGGACCTCTGATAGTCTTCTACCCTGATTCTTTCAGGAAATTTTCTGGTCTAGTTGCTTTAAAAGAAACTATGAAGTACTTATTAGATCTCACTTTTGTGTAACTGTTTATATTGCCACTTTGAGCCTGTCTTCTTCCAGTATTTATGAGTTTACCAATCCTGATAGCTCTTTGTCATTCATAGTTGGCTCTTGGCACTGTATTTTTATTGTTGTTGGTTTTTATTATTATACCTTCAAAGATCAAAGATTGCTATATTTGAGGACAATTGAAATAATATTGCTGTCTTGGATAGCATTTCTCAAAAAAACTTATCAAACTGCTTGGATATATAATATACTTTTGTGTTTGGCATCCCCACGCCCACCCCTACACCCAGAGACTGGCTAGAAAGACTAGTGGGGCCCAGCATACAGTTGTAGTCAAGGCTGAGATTATGGCAGTGATGTAGTAAGGAGTCACAGCCAGGTTATGAGCACAGAAGACACAGGTGGAGTCTGGAAGAGCCTGAATGCGGCTTCCTACATCTCTCCCTCCCCAAGAGGGTCACACAGCACACTCTTCCTCCAGCATCTAAATGCAGCAACGTGTGCCCAGGGCAGCCTGTTAGGCTCATCACGTAGGCACCCTCTGCTTAGCATGTGCTAAAACTCCAGAATCTCAGAAGGAAAGCAGGTGTTCAGCATGAACCTCACGGTTTGTACAGTTTAGGCACACTGAGCCACTCTCATCATTTAGGCAGAGTTTTATATCTATACAGGGAGTGTTTACTAGCCATGTTCCCAGATGTCAGGCAGGGGCCAGCCTTGGAAGCACACCTTCTAAGGGTGGCAGTCTCGGATCTGCTATGATAACTCTTTTCTGTGCACTTTTTTTTTTTTTGAGACAGAGTCTCACTGTGTTGCCCAAGCTAGAGTGCCGTGGCTTCAGCCTAGCTCACAGCAACCTCAAACTCCTGGGCTCAAGCGATCCTCCTGCCTCAGCCTCCCGAGTAGCTGAGACTACAGGCATGCGCCACCATGTCCGGCTAGCTTTTTCTATATATTTTTAGTTGTCCAATTAATTTCTTTCTATTTTTTTTTTAGTAGAGATGGGGTCTCGCTCTTGCTCAGGCTGGTCTCGAACTCTTGAGCTCAAACGATCTGCCCGCCTCGGCCTCCCAGAGTGCTGGGATTACAGGTGTGAGCCACGACGCCCGGCCTGTAATGTTTTTTAAATAAATTAAAACGTAGGTTCACAGATAAAGCTCCTTTACCAGAAAGTTTTATAGCAAGATTTCCTTAGCCTTTAATAAGCTGATAATTTTATTTCTTTAGGGCCCTCCCAGTATGGACATGGAGACCTCCAAATGTTCTCCTCCCCTGCAGTCTCACCCTCCTAGTCTGTCTTCCACCCTGCAGCCCAAGGGACCTTTTTGAGAAAGGCTGGGAAACTGTGGTTCGTAAGTGTCTACAGGATTCTCAGAACCTTTCCTCTGCTACTGTGTGTTGACTGGACAGTGCAGGTCCCTAAGCTTATTAGATCCCTCCTTTTGAGGCACATGCATTAGTTTTGGAGCTGACTCCAGGGGGCCTCAGGGTAAGAGGGTAATGAAGGGCAGTGATGCTCCAGTCTGCCCCCAGCCCTCACCGCCGGCACGCCTCTGCCTTTTTCTGGCTCTGCTCTCTCCTGGCCCAGACTCCTCCACCCACCTGCTCCACTCTGCAAACCTTGTTTAGGAATGCTTAGGCGTGACCTCCTCTGGGATGTTGCCCTCCCTCATCCACGATATGTCTCCTCTCTCTCTGCCCCGATTCTCTGCCTACCTTGTAAGAAGGCACATGTCACTCTTGTAACTAACTGCTGGTTTGTCAGTGCCCTTCACTGGACTTTAGTAAAGCTGAACTTTTTCAGGTACTCACTGTGGGAGAGGTACTGTACTGAGCATTTTATATACTTTTTTTTAAGCACACCTTTGCCAGTATTGGATCGTCTTTATAATTTTTAAAACTAAACCTTTTGTTATTACAAAAGCAGGATATGTTCATACATATAATCTGTATTTTAGAACATACAGATGACCAAAAAAGATAAAAATATCACGTACTTTTTCTCTCAAAGATCAGCACTCTTAACATACTTTTATATATCTTTCCAGATTTTAAAAATGCACGTATATACACATTTATAATTTTTTACCAAATTGAGATCATACTGTTTATGCTGGTTTTTAAAAAAAATTTTATTGTAAAATATACATAACATAAAATTTAACATCTTAACCATTTTTATGTTCATAGCTCTGTAGTGTTAAGTACTTTCACATTGTTGTGTTACCAATCTCCAGAACTCTTCCTCTTGGAATACTGAAACTCTGTGCCCGTTAAACAACAACTTCATTTCTCCTTGTTCCCAGCCCCTTGGCAGCCACCTTTCTACTTTCTATCTCTATGAATTTGACTGTTCTAGGTACTTCATAGAAGTGGAATCATACAATATTGATCCTTTTTCGACTGGCTGATTTCACTAAGCATAATGTCCTCATTTGGTAGCATGTATCAGAATTTCCTTCCTTTTTAAGGCTGATTATAATGTATAGTTTTTTTTTTTTTTTTTTTGAGATGAGTTTTCGCTGTCTTGCCCACACTGGTCTCGAACTCCTGACCTCAAATGATCCTCTGCCATAGCCTCCTGAGTAGCTGGGATTACAGGTGTGAGCCCCTGTGCCTGGCTAGACCACATCCTGTGTATCCGTTCATCCATCAGTGGACATTCGGGTTGCTTCTGCTTTTTGGCTGTTGTGTTGCTGCTGTGAACATGAGCGTACAAATCCTTATTTGAGTCCCTGCTTTCAGTTCTTCCGTGTATATTCCCAGAAGCGGAATTGCTGGGTCATATGGCAAATCTATTTTTAATTTTTTGAGAAATTGCCATACTATTTTTTCTATGTCAGCTGTACCATTTTATAATCTGCTCTTTTCAGTTACAAATTTTGAACTTTCCATGTCAATAAATTTCTGGGTTTTTTTTGTTTTTGTTGTTTTTTTTGTTGTTGTTGTTGTTTTGAGACAGAGTGTCACTCTTTTGCCCGGGCCAGAGTGCCATGGCATCAGCCTAGCTCACAGCAACCTCACACTCCTGGGTTCAAGCGATCCTCCTGCCTCAGCCTCCCGAGTAGCTGAAACTACAGACATGCGCCACCATGCCCAGCTAATTTTTTCTATATATTTTTAGTTGTCCAATTAATTTCTTTCTAATTTTAGTAGAGACGGGGTCTCGCTCTTTCTCAGGCTGATTTCAAACTCCTGAGCTCAAACGATCCTCCTGTCTCGGCCTCCCAGAGAGCTAAGATTACAGACGTGAGCCACCGCACACGGCCTAAATTTCTGTTTTATCTAATACCTAGTCCATACTCAGATTTCCCCTGTTGTCCCCAAAATGTCTTTTATATCTGAGTTGTCCAAGCCAGATTATGGTCCAGGACTAAATATTACATCTGATTATTATGTCCCTGTGCTCCATCTACTAATCTAGCATAGCTCCCTCCTTTTTTTCTTTCTTTTTTAACAGCTTTTTTTGAGGTATAATTTACATACCATAAAATTCACCTGTTTGAAGTATATGATTCAAAGATTTTTAGTAAATTTATAAGGTTGTACAACCATCACTAATTAAATTTTAGAACAGTTACATCATCCTGAAAAGATCCCTTGTGCCCATTAGCAGTCACTCCCCATTTCCCTCTCTACCAACCCTAGGCAACCACTTAGTCTACTTTCTGTCAACACAGCGATTTGCCTTTTCTGGACATTGCATATAAATGGAATCGTGCAACACGTGGTCTTTTGTGAATAGTTCCTTTCGCTTTGGCTTGTTTTCAGGGTTCATTCATACTGTAGCATGTGTCAGTACTTCATTCCTTTTATTATATGGATATATTACATTTTGTTTATTCATCAGTTGGTAGATATTTGAGTTATTTCCACTTTTTAACTATTACGAATAATGATGCTTTGGACATTGATGTACAAGTATTTGTGTAGACATAGATTTTCATTTTCTTGGCTAGAATTGTAGGATCATATGGTAGATTTATGTTTACATCTGTAGGAAACCGTCAAACAGTTTCCCAAACTCAGCCCCCATTTTTACATGGCACATGTTAAAGACACCAGATTGGGTCCCACAGATAGCCTTTTTTGTATTTATCTGGTTGCTTTCTCATGATGTCCTTTAGGTTTTATCCCCAATCACTTGAATTACCTATAAACTAGAAGTTAGATCTGGAGCACTGTTGAATTCAAATTAAATTCCGGCTAGAATACATCACAGTTTGTTTTATATTTCATTTTGAATCATATCAGCAGACAAATAATAGTTGAGTTAAATTTTTTCCAAATAGATACTGAGTCCAGCATCATTTTTTGAAAAGACTGTTCTTTCCCCCTTTGAATTACCTTGACACCTTTATCCAAAGTCAATCGATCATGTGTGTGTGGTTCTATTTAGGGACTCTTTAAAGAGCCCCTGCAGCCTCCCTGAACTCCGGTTTGTCTCCTCAACTCAGCAAGACTGTCGTGCTTTGCCTGAGGTTCCCCTCCCTACACCAAGGCCCAGAATATACCTCCAGGTAGAAAGTCAGGCTGAATACAGGCTCACTTCCTGCGTTTTCGTTCTCTGAAGGACTAATCGCTTGTTGCCTTTTGTGCATTGTCTGAAAGCAATTGTTTTACATATTTTGTTCCATTTTATAGTTTTCTACAGTGGGAGGACAAGATCTGTGCTCCTTCATGGATAGAAGCAAAAATCTGCCCCCTTCTTTGTGCTTCAATTTGGATAGTTTCTATTCTGTCTTCAAGTGTCGTGATCTTTTCTTCTGTAGTATCCAATCTACCAAGATCATCTAATTTTCATTTCAGATGTTGCATTTTTCATTTCTATCTTCTATTTCTCTCCACATTATATTCATGTTTTCCTTTAAATCCTTCAGCATGTTGAGCATTTTTATAATAGCCATTTTTAAGGTCCTTGTTTGCTGATTCCATCATCTCTGTTACTCCTGTTGATTAATTTTTCTCCTGGTTACGGGTCACATTTTCCTGATTTTTGGCATATCTAGTAATTTTTTACTGGACACCAAACATTATGAGTGTTTCCGAGCATTTGGATTTTATTGTCTTCCTTTAAAGAGTGTTCAGGTTGGTTTTGGCTGACAGTAAGTTACTGCTTACTATCAGCTTGATCCTTTTAAAGTTTGTCTTTAAATTTTATTAGGGTAAGTATAAAATACTCTTTTACTCTAGGACTAGTTTATCCTTAGTACCAAGGCACGTCCTCTGGGGTCTCTCTACTGTTTACTCTGAGTACTCAGCCAGATCTCTCTGCTCCAGCCAGACAAAAGTAGAATACCTCCCAGTGATTCCTGTGCTGGTTATTCCTTTGAGGCCAGGACTAGATAGCTCCATGGAACATTCTTATACAGAAGGTCTCTGACTTAATGGTAGTTGACTTACGATGGTTCAAATTATGATATTTTGACTTTGCGATGATATGAAAGTGATATGCATTCAGTAGAAACAGTGTTTTGGGTGCCCATAACAACCATTCTGTTTATCACTTTCCGTACTGTATTCAGTAAGTTATGTGAGATTATTCAACACTTCATTATAAAATAGGCTTTGTGTTAGATGGTTTTCCCCAATTGTGCACTAACATAAGTGTTCTGAGCATGTTTAAGGAAGGCTAGGCTAAGCTATGATGAGCTATGATGTTCAGTAGGTTAGGTGTGTTCAATGCATTTTGAGTCATGATATTTTCAACTTATAATGGGTTTATCGGGACATAACTCCTTTGTAAGAGGATCATCTGTATGTATCTTTTGATGCCACGCTATGGTATTTGATCCTTACCACAACGCAGTGAAGTAAGTGGTGTAGTCTCTATTTCGTAGATAAAAGTAGTGAGGCCCAGGGAAGTTGGTTTGTGATGTGTTTGTAAGCGGCAGAGCTGAATCTTGAGCCCAGGTTTCTGGCTCCATTAGTCACGCCCTTTGTGCTCCATGAGAACAGAGAGAGCAGTTTTTCATGGAGTTTTTTCTCAATTATGGGGCTCACATTTTACATCTTTAACGTATCTCAAATCAGGAGGATGTATCTTTTTTTTTCTTTTTTCTTTTTAAGAGACAGGGTCTCTGTCACCAATGCTGAAGTGCAGTGGTGTGATCATAGCTCACTGTAACCTTGAATTCCTGGGCTGAAGTGATCCTCCCACCTCAGCCTCCAAAGTAGCTGGGACCACAGGTGTGTGCCACCATGCCTGGCTGATTTTTAAAAATTTTTTTGTAGAGACCAGATGCCGTGGCTTATGCCTATTATCCCAGCACTTTGGGAGGTTGAGGCAGGAGGATTGCTTGAGGCCAAGAGTTCGAGACCAGCCCGGGCAACATAGCAATACCCCATCTCTGTAAAAAATTTAAAAACTAGCTGGGTGTGGTGATGCATACCTGTAGTTACTTTCAAGAATGTGCATATTTTTATAGCAAAGTGGGCTTCTAAAAGTTGCATGCCTGTGCTTGTCTCTGCAGGTATTTTATGCATGGTGTGTGTCGGGAAGGAAGCCAGTGCCTGTTCTCACATGACTTGGCAAACAGCAAGCCGTCCACCATCTGCAAATACTATCAGAAGGGCTACTGTGCCTATGGAACTCGGTGCAGGCAAGGACTCCATGATGGGCCCCGGCTGTTACACCGACTTCACGTGGAGCTCGGGTCTTGATGAGGGGGAAATTTCCCTTTAAAAGTAATATGACATTACGAAAAGTATGGCAAACAGGCTTAAAACCTCAGTTTCAATGCCCTAAAACTACTTTCAACTTTTTAAAACTACTTTTCAAGCCTTATTATTGTTATGAGTATATAATTATAAAATGGTACAGTCAACATAAGATTTTATATCTTGCTTCTCCCCCTTAACATGTCATAAGTTTTTTTCCTTTGCTGCTGTTTTATCTCCTGACTGTAATTTTATAGTGTTAATGTACCATCATTTTATTAGCTATTCCTCTGTTAGACATTTAAGTGGTTTCCAGTGCTTTTTTTGGTACAAGTTGGAAGAGGCTGGTCTCCTGGCTGTTACACTGGCCCTTGTCAACATTTTGGGGACTCCTGCCCAAAGAACGCTGGCTCGATCAGGCTTCGGGAGATTTCAGCTCAATATCTGTTTGCAACTTTTGGGCTTTCTTCGGATGGTCTGGAGCAGTGTGTCTGTCCCACTCAAGTCTCACCCCAGTAGGTGACAGATGGCAAAGGTCCCACTCACACTGAATGGTCAGGCAGCCGTTACTAATCGATAAGCCTGTTAGAGTTCAAATATTGGGAAAGATGGTTTCCTTCTCCACCTCAATAAGCGGAGCGGAAGGAGGGCCACTGCCGTCTGGGGAGTGGCGGTGCGTGCGGGGAGTGTGTCCGTGATGCATCTGCTGTGTGTTTTGTTTAGATATGATCACACGAGGCCCTCTGCTGCTGCCGCTGGTGCTACAGGCACCGCGCCCCACAGTGTGCCCTCCTCGGGTTTCCACGGTCCTCGCCCTCCTTCCGACCTCACTGCATCTATCGTGAAAACTAATTCACACGAACCCGGGAAGCGCGAGAAGAGAACATTGGTACTTCGAGACCGAAGTGAGTAGAAGAAGCCTTTCCCTGCATCTTTTTGAAACGTAGTCTTACTTATCTGTGGTGCTCCTTTCTGGCCTTCTCTTGTCAAGATGCTGCTAAGCTAATACCCCTCCCAGTTAATCGTCCAAGTGGAGAGACTCCAGAACCATTCTGAGTGAGGGCTCCACTTGCCTGCAGGGCATTCAGGTGATGCGTTTGGCCTTGTGCCCAAAGCTGAGTTGAGCTCCATTGGTGGGCAGAACATAGAAAGTGATCTTTTTGTCAGTGTGTAACTGCCATCTGCGTGTGATTATCCAGTAAGTGAGAAGCATCGGGCTCTTCATTTCAACACTAAGTACTTTGATGAAGAGCATATTTCACTGTTTGACTTTTAGGTCACTTGTAGTCTTAGTTCTTGTGCTGACCTGTGTTTGGTGTTTAGTCTGCACCTTTGGAAACAGAATAGCATGTTATGGTCTGTGCCCTGGGACAGCTTTTGGGAAGATGAAAGCTACAAATTATAAAAGTTGTCTGATTGACTGGTCCTCACCAGGTGAAGAGATTTCTAGTTCTTGGAACTGTGCACCTAAGCGAGACAGATTCCATTCGCAGCAGACACGTAACCCAGTGGGACATACCACCTCACCAAAGCTTGGAGTCTGTGCAGTGGGAAGGCCTTTGTCGTCACGGGCGCTTCAGCAGTGGCGTGAGGGCCCAGGGATTTGCTCTAGACTTTTATTCTGGTTCACTTTAAAATGATTGGTAACTTCACCGGTATACACTACATTCTATTTCCCTCATTCTAAATTCCCCTGGACTTAATGTTTTTGGGCTTTTTGGTGTGTTTTAGTGTTAACTGTCTTAACATTTTCATATTTGCCATTTTTAAACAGCAACTTTAGTGTTCTTTTGTATAAATATATTATGTTCTGTTTTGCTGTTTCCCTGTCTTGCCATTTATGTTTTTTGTTTTTTTAGTATTATTAAAAGTAACGTCCCTGTGAACATTTTATACTGTTCCTTTTGTGTTTCCCTTTTGGCCTGTCATTTGCCATTTGTTCCCAACAGTGAAACTCCTCAGGTAAGAGTCGCTTAATTTGTTAGGTTTTGGCTAATGGCTTACCAAAAAGATTGTGCCAGTTTTCATGTATGTGCTGTGTGTTTTGTATTCAGATCTCTCTGGCATGGCTGAAGAAAAGACTCAGCCCAGCATGGTGAGTAATCCAAGCGGCTGCAGTGACCCCCAGACCAGCCCAGAGATGAAGCCACATTCCTACCTGGATGCCATCAGGAGTGGCCTTGATGACCTGGAAGCCGGCAGCTCCTACAGCAGCGAGCAGCAGCTGTGCCCCTACGCGGCCGTCGGGGAGTGCCGGTTTGGGGCTGCCTGTGTCTACCTGCACGGGGAAGTGTGTGAAATCTGTAGGCTGCGAGTACTGCACCCCTTCGATCCAGAGCAGAGGAAAGCTCACGAGAAGGTAAAGTTGTGAACCTTCGCATGAACTCGTTTTAAGAAATCTGAAATGTACTTAACAGGATACTGAAGCCAAAAAAAAAAAAGAGAAAATCTGAAATGTACTCAGCGACAATCGGTATTTCTACAGGTATCTTTCTGCCAGTAATACCTACATTATTATGTACCTGGCATGTTTATATCCTATTTTCAGGTTCTTTTTCCTTTTGTCATTTTGCCAGTTTTTGATTATTGAGAATAAAGAGAAAGAAGAGGCATCAGAAGTATGAAACAATGCAAAGTTCAGAGAATACATCTAGCCTAGGAGCATGAGGGGGTGTCTCTCTCCCTCTCTCTCTCTCTCTCTGTCTCTCTCTCACACACACACACACACACACACACACACACACACGCACGCACACGCGCGCAAACGCACACACGCACACACGCACTCCTCCCTCCCTAGGTTTATACACATTGTGGCTGGGATTCAGCCAGGCTGAGTTGTGGAAGATTTGAGGAGCCAAGTGCTGGAAGGGCCCTTGAAGATCATTCATGTCCGTATTGTGTGGGGAGGCTCTGCCTTGGGCTGGGCTCTGCGTGCTCACAGGGTGTGAAGCTGGTATGGAGAGAAGCTCCTAGCTACGGCATCAGGAGACCAGGTTACTTCAACTTAGGGCTCAATACTGAGAAGGGACCAAATGATGTAGGACCCACAGCAGAAAAGGGCTCCCTCTCTGGGGAGGGTTGCCTGGCGTATTCCTAGATCAGTGCTGACCCCGCGGCAGGTCTGGGGGAGGAGCCACTCTCCATTGTCTTCCTGGGGAGCAGAAGCTTAGAGCTTTCTGCTTCGAGCACATGTGTGAGGTCTCTGTGCTGTGAGCGAGGGCTTGTGCCACATCTGGGCACACTGAGCTCCCAAGGGTCAGGACCTGCATTTGCTCAAATGCCAGCACATAGCAGGAAGTCAGGGTGTGCCTAGCAAATGAACGAATTCACTAAATCGTTTTCCTGGGGAGAGGGTGGTACTGCTTACCTATGACTCCATGCTGCCAGCCTGAAGCCTCACTAAGGAAGAGTCAGCGTTTCCGACACTGGTGCGGCTCGGAGTGGGGGAGGACAGTGCCCCGAAGAGCTGGGGACCAGGGTCCCGGTGCTTGTGGGCTCTGCAGCCCCACAGCAGTTCTCTTAACTGTCTTGGATCTCCATGGTCTCGGCTCTAAATTGGAGGTGACCATGTCGTGTTAGGAAAGCAAGGGGCTGGACCAGTGACAGTTTGAATTCCTTTTATGGTCTGAGAGAGATCTTGATGTCCTGAACCCAGGGCATGCTGGGCCCTGCTCACAGCCGCCGCTGTCGGTGCTCCCTCGCCATCTCGGCTGTGGCGCTGTGGCCGCAGCTACTCCCAAGGTTCTCAGTGGCCGGAACCTGAGCTTCCCTCCTCTCTCTGTACTTCAGATCTGCATGTCCACATTCGAACACGAGATGGAAAAGGCCTTTGCCTTCCAGGCGAGCCAGGACAAAGTGTGCAGCATCTGCATGGAAGTGGTCCTCGAGAAGGCCTCCGCCTCTGAGAGGAGGTTCGGGATCCTGTCCAACTGCAACCACACGTACTGCCTGTCCTGCATCCGGCAGTGGCGGTGCGCCACGGAGTTTGAAAACCTAATCATCAAGTAAGCACGGCCAGGGGTCTTGGCTACAGGAGCAGGGGAGAATGTTAGATGTGGGACCTTCTTCCATCCGCTTTTAAGCCTTTCCTTGCCTCCAGAGGTGTTCAGATGCAGAGTAACTGGTGAGTCCTGGTCCCTGCAGCTGCACAAACTTAGCAAAGTCACTTTTCCTTCCTGAACCCGGTGCCTTGTCCTGTAAGAGATGGTAACAATTCCTGCCAAGCTTCAGGGCGCTGGGAACCCAGCAGCGGTCCTTGCATTCTGATCCAGGGCTAGCAGGAGCCAGCGCTCTGCCCTTAGGCCAGTCGCCCGTTAACCTTTTTGAGCTTCATTTTTTTTTCATCTAAAAAAAATAGGGTTATTTGAGGATTAAATGTAATAATGGCTGTGAAACAGTTTGCGTGAAGCCGGGGCTGTGTGACATGTGCTCCACGCAGCCAGCGCGGGGGTCTCACTCTCCAGCAGGACGGGGCTGCGCTCGCTCATCTCGAGAGGTGACTGTGTGCGTTGCGCTGTTAGGGGCTCTGCACAGCCATCAGCTCGGATCATTTTCTGACCTCATGATTGCCTCCTCGCTCCTGGTTTTATAGATAAGGAAACGGGCACGGAGAAGTCGGGTAACCTGCTGAAGTCGCACTTCGTGTGGTAAAATAACAAACAGCTTCATTAAGGGAAAAGTGCACAGTTTAGTACGTCGCAAATTGAATCTAGTTTCTGTCTCTACAGACTTGCCTGTTCTAGATATACCATAGAAATGAAATCATATAAACGTGGCCTCTTGTTTGCTTTCCCTTGGCCCGACGTCTCCAAGGTCCGTCTGTGTCGCGGAACGTGCCAGTGCTTCGTTCCGCTCTCAGGGCCGAACGGGCAGACCGCGGCATTTTGATCCTTTCGTCGGCTGGCCCACATCTGGGTTGTGTCCACTTTTTAGCTGTTACGAAAAGTGCTGCTGTGAATATTCATGTACAAGATTGTTGGTGGACATATGTTTTTGTTTCTCTGGGGTGCACACCTAGGAGTGGGATTGCCGGCTTTTATGGTAACTCCGCATCTTCCAAACTGGCTGCATTATTTTGCATTCCCACCAGCAGTGCACGAGGGTTCCAATTTCCCCACCTCCTCGCTGACGCTTACTTTGTCTTTATTTGTGATTTTAGCTATCCTCATGGGTGTGCAGTGCTATCTTACTGTGGTCTTGATTTGCATTTCCCTGATAACTAATGATACTGAGCATCGTGTTATGTGCTTATTGGCCATTTTAGGGAAATGCCTCCTCAAATTTTTGCTTATTTTTATATTGGGTTATCTGTCTTTTCATTGTTGAGAAAACTCTGTGTTTAGTAGTAAATAAGGTTCTCAGATGATTGTGATTGTATCTTTTGGGATTTCTGGTCAGGGACATGCCTGTCGTGGTCATGCACTTGAGCAAGGATTAGCAGTGCAGTGTGCACAGGACTCATGGCATGATCTCTGCCTCACTAACCTGATTCTTATTTCAGGGCTTGTCCAGAATGCCGTGTGATATCAGAGTTCGTGATTCCAAGTGTGTATTGGGTGGAAGATCAGACTAAAAAGAACGAATTGATTGAAGCCTTCAAACAGGGGATGGGGTAAGTGCTCTGAGTTCAGACACTTCTCTGGTGCTGGTCTGCCTGGCTCTGCTGTGTGTCTGTGATCTCACCTTCCCGCCTCCCCTTCCCTCCCAGGAATGTGCTCTTGGGAGCCTGAGGCCACTTGGAGCCTGTTCCTTCTCTCAGGCACAGTCCTGGGCTCTGGGATGCAGAGATGAGCAAGGACATGGTGACATGGACTTGTTTAGTTCCTGAGCTGAGCAGTGTTCCCTAGGAACCCTGGTTTCTGGCTAAAGTCAGCGTGGCACCTGTGGTCATTCATTCGGTCAATGATTACCTATCAAGGCTCTCCTATATAAGGCCTTTTCCAGTGCTGGGGATGCAGCACTGGAGCTCGCAGACCGCAGTCCCAGCCCTCACACGGCGCACAGCCTAGTGAAGGAAATAACTTGGGAAGGCACAAAAAAGGTAAATAAGGACACATGTATGAGATGCTGATCAGGGCTTAGGAGAGAGGTAAAGCTGGGGGCTGGAGGGTGACCCCAGAATGCCTCAGTGGATGGCCTTTGAGCAAAGACCTAGAGCAGGTGAGGCAGCAGGCTGCATTGATGGGAATAAGGGGGACATTCCAGCTGGAGGGAACAGTCACCGCAAAGACAGTAAGGCAGGAGCATGTCTGGCTTGTTCGCAGCGTGGCAAGGAGTAGCTGGGGGAGAGAGAGGGATGGGGGCTGCTCTGCAGAGCTTCGTAGGTCACTGGGGGATGAGGCTTTTCATTGTGAATGAGGGTGAGAAAGCATTACAGGGTTTTTTGGTGGGGTTTATTTGTTTTTTTGTTTTTGAGATGGGATCTCGCTCTGTTGCCCAGGCTGGAGTGCAGTGGTGTCATCATAGCTCACTGCAACCTTACACTCCTGGGCTCAAGTGATCCCCCTGCCTCAGCCTCCTGAGTAGCTGGTCCTACAAGCCCGTGCCACCATGCCTGGCTAATGTTTTCTACTTTTAGTGAAACTAGCTAATTTTTTCTGTTTTTAGTAGAGACAGGATCTCGCTCTTGCTCAGGCTGGTCTCCAACTCCTAACCTCAAGGGATTCTCCCAGCTTGGCCTCCTGGAGTGCTAGGATTACAGGCGTGAGCCACCGCGCCTGCCCCATCGTAGGGTTTTGATCAGAGGAGCGGCAGGATCTGGTTGACACGCTGAAAGGATCACTCTGGCTGGTCTGTTGACCGTATTGAAAGAGGAGGCCAAGGCGGAAACAGGGAGATGGATTTGGCCACTGCAGTGACCCAGGCGAGCTGTGACAGTGGCTTGGGCCAGGGCAGTAGGAGTGGAGGCGGTGAGGAGTCGCCGCTGGGTTTGTTGTGGTGCAGGCGTGCGAGAGAAGAGAGGCGCATTTGACTTTCACTTGCAGCGTTAACACTTGACATTTCCTTGCTGCACTTTCGTCTGTATCAGCCAGTTGACTCTTTCAACTGTCTGTTTTTGTAAAGTGTCTTGTGGGTTTATCACTGGCAAACAGGCAGCACGGCTCTCCGCTCTGTCATCCACGTGCGAATGAATAGCAGGTGCGCAGTGACCAGTCAGCGACAGCTTTGGAAGAACATGACGTGGTTGGTCACGATCATGCCGCGCATTCGTTTAGGCAGGGGTTGGAGTGAAGAGCTGAGAGCACAGTTTGTGCTTCGTGCAGTTACAGCTGATGTGTCGTGGTCATCAGAGTTTGAGCTGTGTTGTTGGAGGACAAGTATCAGTAACTAAGCAATGCTGTGTTTGTCTCTGAGGGCTGCCGGGCAAATTACCACAAGCTGGGTGTCTCAAAGCAGCAGAAACGTGCACTCATGGTTCTGGGGGTGAGCAGTCCCAAATCATGGGGTGGGCAGCGCTGGCTCCTGGACGGTCTGAGGGAAATGTTCGTGCCTCTCTCAGCGTCTGGTGGCCACTGTGGCAGCCTCGCTGCAGTCCCTGCCTCTGTCTTCACGCGGCCTCCTGCCTGTGTGCCACCCCCAACCCCGGGTCTCATAGGGCAGGTTACTGTTGGATTTAGGGCCCACTGGTTATCCAGGATGATCTCATCTCGAGATCTTTAACTTAAATATATCTGCAAAGACCATTTTTCCAAGTTAGATCTCATTCAGGGGTCCCATGGTTTAGGATTTGGACCTATTTTGGGGAGGGGGGCACTGTTTGAGCCACCGCAGATGAAACTGTGCTTATCAGAACCATGCAAAGCATGGGCTGCCTGGTTACCACGGTTTATCCGTTTTCCTATTGATGAATATCTGTGCCGTTTCCAAATTTTGGCTGTCTGAATATTTTTTAGAATTCCATTTTAACTACAGCTTTTTAACCTTACCTCTTTCTTACAAAATGGTTTTTCTGGGGATCAAAGTATTACTACCACTTTATGTAACGCCCTCATTACCATCTTTTGTACTATAGATACATGTGTTTTATATTTACGTACATTATAAAACCCACAAGGTAATAAGGTATTTTTGCCTTAATAAGAGGAAAAGTTTTTTATATTTACCCAGATATTTACTATTTCCTTTGCACTTAATTTTCTTTTTATCAGAAATAGCTTTTTTCCATTCTTGAAGGTTATTTTCATTGAATATATTGGTCTAATTGGTCTTCATATTTCCACCTTTGCCTTTCTTTCAGTGAGTAGAATTCTGAGTTAACAGGAGTTTTTTTTTTTCCTTCTTTCGGCTCTTTGCAAATACCCTGCAACAATAATCTGGCCACTGTAGTCTCTGATGAGAAGTCTGTGCTAATTCCAGTTGCAATGTGTCATTTTTCTCAGGTTACTTTCCAGATTTTCTCTTTATCTTGGTTTTCAGCATTTTGACATTTTGCTTTGAAGTAGTTTTCTTTATATCATACTTTTCAGTTCTTTGAATCTCTTAAGTTTATGTCATTCACCAAATTTAGGGAAATTTTGGCCATTATTTCATCAAATTTTTTCTTCTCCTCCTGGGATTCTAATCCCGCATGTGATAGACTTTTTCTTTCTTTTTCTTGTTTTTTTTTTTTCCTTTTTTTCTTTTTTGTAGAGATGGGGGTCTCACTATTGCCTAGGCTGGTCTTGAACTCCTGGCCTCAAGCCTGCCTCAGCCTCCCAGAGTGTTAGGATTACAGGCGTGGTGACACCCGGACCTGTGATAGACTTTTTGTTATTGTCCCGTGGGTCTCTGCAGCTCTGTTCATTTTTTTCAATCTTTTTTCCTTCTCTGTTTGTCTTCTTGAATATAGTTGTAATAGCTGCTTTGAAATCCTTGCTGGCTTGAAGGTCTCTGTTGTCTTTTAAGAATGGGTTACATTTTCCTGATTCTTCATGTCTAGTAATTTTAGATTTTATCCTTGACATTGTAAATGTCACATTGTAGAGATTCTGGACTCTGTTAGATTTCATCTGTAAAGTACTGATGTGTTTGACAGGCAGGTAAATTGAACTCAAACTTGGGCAGCAGTTGAAATCTCAGTGCAGTTTTTGTATTCTTACCTGAGTTGCGGCATTTACGTGTGGTTCAGAGGTGAGTCAGAGATTTGGACAGGGTTTATACAGTCTCCTTCTCAGGCTCCTTTCTTTGTGGGATTGCTTCCTCACTTCCCATTGGCTGTGATTTCCTCCAGCTCTTGTCTTTTGGTTCATCATACCAGAAAGATTGGATTTCCCGTTGCAGTCTTAGCTACTCTGCATGGTGCTGACTTTGGCCTGCTCTAGGCTAAAAGCTATTAATATCTTTTTTTAAAAAAGGTAACTCATCCCTTGCCATTCTATTCTTCCTTGTGTTTACTCCCCAAAAGAATCTTCCTGCTTTCTTCATTCTCCAGTGCCTTCAGATCTTTTTGAAATATTTATGTTTATAGTTATCCATAGGAGGGTTGGGTCTGGTAGAAGTCTACTTGACCATACTTGAAAGTGGACCTATATGCTACCTTTTTTAATGGTTCCTTTATGTTTCCTATCGGTTACTAAGGTTTGATATTTTCCATTTTACTGGTGTTTCCTTATGCAATTTTACTATGTGTCCACAAGAGGGCAGGCGTGGCAAGGCAAAGGGCTCCCAGCTTGCAGAAAAGTGCTCTGCTGGAGTGATCCGAAAACTCTCAAGTTATTGCTGCTTAGGTCTTTCCTGGCTTTGCTTTCCTGTGAGGACTGTTTTTAAGCATTCCACAAACATTTACTGAGTGGGCCGGGCACTTTTGTACTCAGCACCACTGAGGGGTGTAGAATACAGATTGCTAAGATAATTTCATGGGAAATTGCAAAAGGGCAATTATGATACAGGTCTTCAGGTGACCCATTCTTCATGTGGCCCGAGCCACATGTCACAACAGAGAAAGCACTTGGATGCACCTGGGGGTGTCGGGGTAGCAGTACAGGGACCCTGAGCCATGGAGCAGGGAGGACCCTCTCCACAGTGGGAGGGGATGGAAAGACGTGAGCACAGAAGGCTTTTGTGTCAGGGCCGTGGGAAA
This sequence comes from Avahi laniger, assembly GCA_963575035.1. Lineage (NCBI taxonomy): Eukaryota > Metazoa > Chordata > Mammalia > Primates > Indriidae > Avahi > Avahi laniger. The sequence continues at coordinate 17,442 of CAUYSK010051205.1, read as the reverse complement.
GTTCCTGGGGTTGAAATAGGTGTGTAGAGGGTGTGGCAGGACCTACAGGCCAGAGATAGACTGGCATCCAAGGGGCCCTGAATCCCAGAGTGACCGTGGTCTTTAGGAACAGGTGAGGGAGCTTCCTCTGTGGCACTGTGACAGGGTTGGAAGGTGGTGGGGTGGGAGGAGACCAGTTGGGAAATGACTGTGGCAGGCAGCAGCAGAGGACGGTGCCCTGACGACCCTGACGGTGTGGAGCCAAAAGGACAGGTAGATTTGGAAGTGATTTGTAAACAAGTAACGCAGTTGAGAGAACTAACAAAGAGGGAGTCAGTAAATGGTAGGCTTTTGGCCTTGGTGACCAGCTATAGCTGGGGGAAGAAAAAGAACAATTATCATGGGGGGGCCAGAGAATATTTTTAACCCGATGAGCTTACTAAAGCAAGTGCCCTGGGGTGCCCTGGAGTTGTCCAGTAGACTCTGGGGCAGAAATCTTGAAATGGTCATTTGAGGTCTGCGGAGAACCTCGGGCAGATGGGCAGGAAGATGTCAGTCTACACACCTGCTCTGCTTGAAGCCACTCCCCGGCCACCGGTGCTCTACTCAGAACAGCCACCAGGGAGCTTTTCTTTATCCTGCCCTGACGTCTGTCTCAGAATGCACCACTGGCTTCTGAGAAGACAGAAAGCTGCTGGCGTTGGGGAGTCCCCCACCTCCTTCCTTGTCACCTTCACACAACCCGGCTGCCTCGGCAGCAGCCCGTGCGCCTGCTGTGCTGTCTTCTTTCCGCAACGTCCCCTTCCTCGGTACTCCCAGATGGCCCTCTGGTTTCTTGGGCTTCTCTTCCGGATGAGCCAAATTTCATTCGAGCAGAAGAAATGGGAATTCTTTGATTGTGAGTTTCCTCAGCAGTAGAGTTCTTAACATAGGGGTCTGCGGGTAGAGTTCAGAGAGAGGGAAGAAATTTCGAACTTTCTGGTAACTGTATTTTGTAGGCCTGTGTGTTTTATGCATTCAAAAACACTGTTCTGAGGCCCAGAGCACGTGAAGAGTTAAGAAGCCCAACTCCAGAGAGTGGGGACAAAGGGAAATGAGAATGAGACCGTAGCTTTAGGCAGCTGCTAAAATCCACTGCTTTCCCTGGGACTCTGATAGTCGCCTTCACAGCACTGCTGGCCAGGAGGGGGGGGCTTGCGTGGGTGGAGCGCCTTGGGAACTTTGAGTGGAAACAAGTAGCCGGTTTCAGACCTCGGCACCCAGGAGGGACCAGGCCTGGCTTAGCCCTCTGCGCAGGGGCTCCTGGAGGGCCCACGGGCTCCACACGCTGCGAGTCCCTGGGCAGGTTCACATCCCGTGTGGGGCTGCGCGTCAGTGGGGATGATATCCGGCTTGGAAATCAGAATCCCAGCTGTGCGCGACCTGACACAAATCACTTAAACTCTCCGCGCCTCTGTTTCGCCACCTAGAACGAGGCTGACCTCCCTCTGGCATCACAGGCGAGGATGAAGGCAGTGGCCCATCTGGACCCCACATTCTCCCAACCAGCTTCTTGACGTTTTCTTTCTGCTTTGCAGAAGAAAAGCTTGTAAATACTTTGAGCAAGGAAGGGGGACCTGCCCATTTGGAAGCAAATGCCTGTATCGCCACGCTTACCCCGACGGGCGGCTAGCGGAGCCCGAGAAACCTCGGAAACAGCTCGACTCTGAAGGCAGCGTGAGGGTAAGAGCTTTGCTCTCTCTGGTTAGGGACACTGAGCAGTGGGCATTTCCAGGCAATGTTCCTGGCCCCTTCTCTAGTATCTCTGGCAACAGAGAAATGGGGCAGACAAAGGAAGTCAAGCTACACAGCTTTCATGTTGTCTTAGCAGTAACCTGGCATGTTTGCTGGCTGTTTTGCAGTTCTTTAATTCAGTGCGGCTCTGGGATTTCATCGAGAACCGAGAAAGCCGGCATGTCCCCAACACTGAAGATGTTGACATGACAGAACTTGGTGACCTCTTCATGCATCTTTCTGGAGTGGAGTCATCAGAAACCTAAAGAGTAAATGGTCACCCCTGCATCTTGGGCTCTGCCGGCCAGAACTTTCCCCAGCCAGGAGGTGTCGAGCTTCCCTGTGCTGCAGCTGGAGGCGGCATGTGGCACAGATTGGAGTGGCGTGTACTTACCCTCCGGCTCACCCTCTCTCCGTTAGTACAGGCATGGGAAGCGTGAAGGATATAAAATAACCTAATAAGTGTATGGAATTGCTATTTTTATAGTTATGCTTAGTCACACTTCAAGCCCCTCGAGGGGGACCAGCTAACCATTCAGACTGTTGAGTGATTGCTTCTAGAAAACCTGGCTCTTGCCCTTTTTGATCTTTTTCTCCCCGCCCTTAATAAGCAGCAGCTCTTTCTTACCAAAGGATCTTTAACCCTATAGGAGGATTCCTCTATGGCGAATTTCTCTAAGTGTAGTTAAATAGTGTGTGGTCAAAATTTTGATTTATGTTGGTTTAGGGGGCTTGGAAAAAAATTTTTTTTGATTTGTACAGAGCTTTCCCAAGAACATACAGTGTTAAGTGAGCCCTGCATGGCTGTGGCATAAAACATTACTAAAGGCTTTAAGGATGGCCATTCTTCTGAGTAGTCTTGTTGCCACATTTGCAGCAAAAAGTGAAAGTGTAAATCTTCTCCCCCTTTAGGGAGGTTCTTGAAGGTAAGGGGAGGTACTGGGTGGGGGTGTAGCCGTCCAGCCCTCCCGTCTGGTGCTGGGGCCTGGAGCGGAGGCGGCCCCGCTCTCGCCCATGGGCTTGTGCCCATCAGGGTCATTGTTTTGAGGGCTCAGAACACACGTGTGCTTATGAAACATGTGCTTCATACTCAAGCCATCTATTCTTATATCTGTAAAACCAGGCTTTAATTAGGAATTTTGTAAAAAATTTCACAGCACCCAGGGAGGTTTCTGATCCATCAAGACTGAGGGCACGTACAACCTTGTAAACTGGAACAAACCCGTTCCAAGCCTGAATTTAGCATCTATTTTTGTATAAAAGAAAAACTGTACCAGATGATAATACCAAATATTTTATAAAATGCATTAATTTTTTTAGTTAGCTCTTCCGTAAAGGATTATAAATAACAGACAAAGGCTAAATAAAATTCATTCCCAGTTGAGGCTCTGGGCCCATTTTCTGCTTCTTGACTTCAAGGGTGTGAACAGAGGGAGGACTGAAACTGTGAGCTCAGTATCACCTGAAAAGGAGGTAATAGCCATTAGACCTAAATTTAATTTATTTTATTAAAATAGCATAATTGAGGGGCCATTGGATAACTGTATTTTGTCAGGCGCAATAAAAACAATTAAAACCCAAATCATCAAGAAAGCCTGTGCTCCTGGCTTCCTTGTATCCGCGTGGTGACTAGAGCAACAAGGCTGGCCTTGCAGCCCCACCCCGTGGGGCAGCTCCTGGAAGACGAAGTTCAGCATGATGGAAGACCGCTCCCTGGGAGGGCCGAGACGGGGAGGGCAGGCCAAGAGCCTCCCCCGGAAAACCATCCCAATGCACTAGACACCTCAGAGGCGGGAAAGGAGGACGCGTCCCCAAGTTCCATAGTACCAAAGCAAGATCCTTCAGGCGGCCGGAACCTCAGCAGTCCTGGGCTGCTTGGCGTGTGCATTATGTGCAAAATGTCTGGTGCTGCACCACTATCTTGAAGAAAGTCCCTCATGTGATACGGATTCCTCCAGAAGCTGATTTCCAAAGTCCCACGTGTCCCCCCTAAAAGTACTCAATTAGCCAACAGCTGGGGCCCCAGCTTTTGTACTGCCATCAGCATCCGCGTGTACATCTGGAGGTTGGGCCCTGAGCGTGGGGCATGGGGGGAGGGGGCAGGACAGACCAGCGTCTCGAATGGCTTCCCTCTCCCAGGGCCGAAAGGGGTAGAAAAGAAGGCAACGTGAAGTTAAGGCCCTGTGAGCAGTCTAGAAGGTCTTAGCAGCAGCTTCTCTGGAAACGTGCTCTGCCCCACAGAAAGGGCAGAAGAGTGGTGCCTGCTGACTCCCCTTCCTCCCCTGGCGGCCCGAGTGCAGGTGCAAAGTCGGCTAGAAGACGGGCAGTCGCGGGGACGTGGTCAGCGTGCAAGCATTGATGTCCTCAGTGTGGGCCGCCCGGTGCAGGGATGGCTCGGAGGCGCTCCGGTTGATCTTCGGCAGAGAGTGTTGGAGCAGCTCGATGGAAGACAGGATCTGAAACCAGGCCCGGAATGGTCTCATTAGCTGGGGCTTGGTGCTTTCTCAGCAGCAGCTTTCAGTCAGGAGTCCAAAGACACAGGCTGTATCACCGCCCCATCCCCTGGAGGACACGGGTCCCCTCCCTATAAAACAGTACCTCCCCCTCACTGCTATCATTAAGAACTCGCGCTTTAATCCAGTTCCAGCACCCCTGAGTTAAGGCTTACCTGGGGAAAAAGAGGCCTCTCTTCCTTAACTTTCTTCACACAGTCAGCTACCAGCCTCTTCATTGCTTTGGGGCAATTCTTGTATAGCTTACTGAGATCTGGGGAGGCGTACCCTCGGCCCACCATGAAGATGATCTAAGGGAAAGAAAATAGCTGAGCAAATGGATCAGTGAACAACAGACAGTAACAACTCCTAGCCCTTTCGCTGCTGAGGCTGGCAGGAAGCCCAGGGACGCCCACAACTTTGGTCCTCAGGCGCCAGGCAGACTCACCTGGTCTCGGTTGTTGATGTGGGAATAAGGCAGCTCCCCCGTCATCAGCTCGTACAACACGATGCCATAGGAGTAGACATCAGACTGGAAGCTGAATGGGTTGTTATCCTGCATTCGGATCACCTCTGGGGCCTACAGGGACAAAGTGCATTCAGCACCATGTGACGGGCCCAACAGACATCCAGGGACAGGCTGTCCCATCAGTTATGAAAGAGTCCGCTCCTCTTCCCCAGAGGACTCTGACTCTCAGGCACCGGCTAAAGCCAGCTCAGGAACCCTATCTGACCAGGACCCCGCACTCCCGGCACCCAGCTTGCTAACTCCTGTCCACGCTAAGCTTCAGAATGGTTCTAACCTTCACCTTCCTCGGGGAAATCGACACTTGCCCCAGGCTAGCTGACACTGGGGGTCATCCGGACACTGGGGAAACAAACAGGAATGCTTTCAGCGTGCACAGAGCTCCGGGGCATTCCTTTTCGCCCTGTACCTGAACACTGCCAGGAGCCCAGCTTCCTCACCATCCACAGGACAGAGCCAGTGGGTTGCTCAACCTGCTGAGAGCCACTCCAGCGCGACTTGACTGTTGCCAAACCAAAGTCTCCGATTTTCACTGTTAGGCCTTCGTGGAGAAATATATCTCAATGCCTGTTAAGGACTCTAGTTTCAAAAGAATGGTCAAGTTAGTTTTGAAAAATTTCCCAAAATTCGTTATAACACTACTTCCTCCACCTCCCTTCTGTCCCGGCCCTCTCTGGGCTGCATTTGCTGTGGTTTCAGACCCTTCTTCCAGGAGGCAAGCAAGGATTGCCCAGTGTGCCCGATTATTTGGCCCCAGCCAAAAACAAGCCAAAGTTCTCCACCTGCTGCTTTTCCCCATTTCCACTTCTAGGTGCCAGGTCCCTGGCCTTGTGACCTTCCCATGTAACAGAGGTGCCCGAAACCCCAAGACGAGCAGAGGTTGCCCTTCGGTGCTCCCCAGAGGGCCGAGCATGGTCTGCTGATGGCTTACAGTTGTTTCTGCCTGTGTCCCCCTCAAGCAACTGACACGAGTTGCAAATCCCTTACTGAGAGCTAAATGTTGTCATAAGAAATTTCTCGCTAGAATTGGTGCCACTTGGTGACTTCAGACTGAGAGGCAAAGTCAGCTTGCTTCTGGGTAAAGAAGTCAGGCAGTTTAAGTCCAATTTGTGACCTGCTGGTGCTCAGGAATTCACCTCCTTAAATCTGTGGTGTCTGTTTTCATGATATAATGTTTGGCTGCCCAAAACCTCTACCAGTGAAAGGTGTTCCATGTCTTAGACTTGTACCCAAAACAGGCTATGTCCCAAAATCCAACCCAACACCACTATCATGCCTCTCCCCGGCCAAGAAACAAAGTTCAGCTGTAGGGGAATGTGGCAGACTCAAAACTTGTTAAATCCCATGCCTTTCAGCATGAAAAACACCTTCCTTCATTCTCCCTTCCACAAAAATAAATTAAGTCTTAGAAATGGGGAGGGACTGTTTCCAACAGTGACCTCAAAGAAAACCACTTGTGGACATTCAAGAAAACATGATTTTAAGTGAGATCTTGCAACATTTGGCTTGTAGCTACTTTCTGACCAGATACACACACACTGTCCATAAACTCGAAATAAACATAAAAGACAAAAGCCCAATCCCCTCAAGTTAAATTGAGTAATAAACAGCACAATAAAATTATGCCTATTTCAAGCTTAACCCAAACATGTATCTCAATTCTGGTGGGAATGTTTCCAAATCACTTTTGCTGAGATAAACTTAGAAAGGACCTTCCCTAAACATCACTCTCATCACGGTACAGGTGAAGCAGAAGTTGTTGAAGGGCATGCCAGTCCTAACGTATACCTTAGATTTTATTTATTTATTTTTATTTTTGAGACAGATTCTTGCTCTGTCACTCCAGATGGAATACAGTGGCTGGATTCGAGCTCACAGCAACCTCAAACTCCTGGACTCAGGCAATCCTCCTAGATTAGCTTAAGTAGCTGGGATTACAGGCATGCACCACCACCTGGCTAATTTTTCTATTTTTGTAGGGATGGGGTCTCCAGCTCCTGAGTTCAAGCAATCTTCCCGCCTTGGCCTCCCAAAGTGCTAGGATTACAGGCATGAGCCACCGCGCCCAGCCAAAATTTTGTTTCTTAAAGAACTAACTTGGTGACTTTTGCTTCTTCCCCTCCTTTACCTCTTTTCCTAAGAAGACAAGCATCAAGAGCCACTTGTGATAAAAAGACTCCCTTCTGTTTCCCTAAATTTAGAACTGAGCAGTCAAAAGAAACTCAACAACCAAAGGATACTGTTGGATTTCATGTCTCTGTGGATGATGTTCTTTGCATGCAAATAGCTGTGAAGGGAAAATAAATCTATTAAAAACACTCTGAGGGACATGGGTAGAAAGCAGTTTCAGACTGCAGCTAAGAAGTAAAGCCACCTGAAGGCCCGGCTCCCAGTGGGATGTTACACACAGGGACTGGCCCCGTGCTGGTCAGCCGGGTCCACACCACTCCTTACCTAAGGGGGAGGCCACGGCACAAACATGCTGACACTTCTTTAAGCATCAATATTACTAAAAAGTAATTCTGATAACCCAATGTCCAACAATCGATGAATAAATAATGTGGTCTTCCCGTACAATGGAATGTTATTCAGCCACAGAAAGAACTGAAGTACTGACACGTGTTACAACCAACCTTGAAAACATGCTAAAGAATCCAGGCATAAAAGAGCACATCTTATATATACAGTTATGTGTTGCTTAATGATAGGAATGTCTTCTGAGAAACGGGCCTCATTAGGTGATTAATCATTGCGCCGGCATCGTAGGGTGCATTTGCACAAACCTAGATGGCACAGTCTCCTACACACCTGGCTACACACCTGCACAGCACGTGACTGTCCTGAGTACCATAGGCAACTGTGACACAATGTATTTGTGTCTCTAAACACAGAAATGGTCATCACATGTGCCCACCATCCCACATGTAGTCTGTTGTTGACCAAAATGTCGTTAGGCAGTATATGACTGTCCCACACCTTATATGATTCCATTTATATGAAATGTACAAAGCAGGCAAAATCCATAGAAAGATTGTCACGGGGTGGGAGGTATAGGGAGTGACTGCTAATAGGGTTTCTTTCTGGAGTGATGAAAATGTTCTAAAATTAGATAGTGGTGATAGTTGCACAACTCTGAATATACTAAAAATTTAATGAGTTGTACGCTTTAAAAGGATGAGTTTTATGGTATGTGATTTATATCTCAATACATTTTTTTCTCAATGCATATCTCAAGTTTTTTCTTAAAAGTAATTGACTACTTATTTCTTAAAATACACAGAATGTAACCTCCATATGAATTTTAAAGACAGAATATGAGAATGTACGTAGTACTTGCAAGCAGAGATTTATCTGAGGTTCCTGCCCCTCTCTGCCATAGTGGCACTTCAGAGGAAAAGCTTGAGAAGCACTTCCCTGGGTGAGACAGGAAAGGAACACACACATATGCCCCTTTTCATGGAGGCATGTATCAAGCACACACCCCAGAGAGCAGTATCTAAAGGAGAAGCTGAGGGTGACCTTTAAAAAGCTGTCTCTGAAAGGACAATACCCGAAAAGTGACATCCGATCAAACCCTCGTGTGGAACACACACGCTTGTGGATGGGCCACGCCTCAGACATCTGAGCAGGGCACTGCTGCAGCTGTCCAAGCAGAAGGTACCTGCCCCACTACACTCTCAGGTCTCTGGAGAGATCGAGGGGAGCAGCTGGAGCCTGAATCTGAGCCCCAAGGAGGCATCACTTGGGTGAAGAATCTGAAATTCTCGTTCCTGGTAACTGATCCCCTCCAGCCAACTCAGAGGCTTGTTTTCAGCTGTACAAAGACATCACTGAATCACTTAATGGACTAGAAGGCTTTTGTGGATCCTGGTTCCGTTTTAGGAACAAGTTGATGCTGGGGCCCCAGAGAGAGTCATCAGGCCATTTACTCACTCCATTCCCTGAGCCGTCTGCCGGGCAATGTCAATTAACTGGAACATCTGGAACTTGGTCTCCTGGACGTGCAGGTGTTTGTAGAGGCTGCTGCCCTCACACCACTGGGTCACAATTGCCAGGTTGTCCTTTGTCATGTACCCCATGAAGAGCAGAATGTTCACGTGCCGTGTTTTGCTGGGGAGGGGAGAGAAAATACTCAGGGAAGCCTACTCTGCTTCCCGTGGACACCAGATTCTGTGTGTTCGAGACACCACCCGCACTCCCCAAGTGGAGGAGGCTGGAAAAGCAAAAGCATGATAATCCAGCTTGTGTTCTGAGCAAACACAGGAACCTACCATTAGTTCATCTCAGTGCTGGCCTTTTTACCGGGATACTTATGACTCTCCCTTTGGAGGTCAGAAGGACCCCTTCTCTGTATAAGCCACCATTATATAACTTATTCCTCCAAGTCTAAATGGTGGCTCAAAGATTTGAAACCTGAAGGTTTTGAAGTCAAGAATAAGGCAACTTGGCTACAAAAAGGTTCTTAGAAATAAAGGTAAAAATAGGACCTATATCTCCCTACCTCAAATCAAAACCCAGAGACAAAACCTAGGCTATTGAGTTCAGTGTGCCCAGGAGGGTATTCTCGTGAAAAGGGAATCTTCTAAAGGCTTGACAATCAAGGAAATATCCTTCGCTCCTAAGGGCGGAGGGGAGGAGCGTCCAACCACAGGAACTCCATCGTGTGTCCTGACCGCGCCCAACAGACCCAGCCACCATGCAGCGCCTTCCTCTGCAGTCCTTGCACCCTCCCCCAACCCTGACACCATAGAGGGCTGGACAGGCCAGCTTTCTACTCACCGCAGGACAGCCACTTCATTCCTGAAGGCCTGGAACTGCTCTGGGGTTGGGTCAACAACCTTTAGGATCTTTACTGCAACGTCTCCTGCAAATAGTTTGTGGTCAGTGCAATCGGTTGAATGATCTTACTATTTCAAGTAACCTAGTTTTGAGGAAGATACAATGAATCACTTATACAAAGAATCATATAAACATAGATGGAACAGAGCTCCAAATTTCTAAATAATTCAAGTGGCTGAAAAAAGTTAACTAGGTTAATTGCTATCCTTTGTCCACACCACAAGCCTTCAACAGACTTGATTTAAAGGATTCAAATCAACTCTGGCAGCCTGATGGGTCAACAACCTTGGCCTATGGGGATGAAATCAGTGGTATGTGTGAGTGGCCTAGCAAACCTCTGGGGCCTAAAGGCTGGTGTAGGGAGGCAGGCCTTTAGCAAGCTATTGATGCTAAACTCAGCATCCACATTTCAGTGAGACCTGATATGGTCGCTAGTAAAAATTCAAAATATATATTGACATGAAGCTTCTTTGCCTTCAATACCATTAAAAAGTAATCCTAATAATTAATATTGATTGCTTAATATACTTACTATATCCTGGCACCATGTGTACTTTTATCTCCTCTAATCCTCATAGCTACCCCATGATGTAAACACTGTTACCCTCATTTTACGTAAAACAAGGAGAGAAGTTTAGTCACTTGCCCAAGGCAATACAGCAAAAAAAAAACAAAACCAAAAGTGCTTGAGCCAGAATTAGAACGCCAGTGTGACTCCAGTAGTTGTTCTTCTACCTGCAATACTGACAACTGACTGTCAAGCACTGTGAGTAAAACCAGCCTCTTAATGTAATTTCAGAAACATCCAGGGATCAATTCTACTTTTTATGTGCTACAGATTAAGAAGGCACTTTCAAAAGTTTTTATATTGATACATTTATAACAGTAATTATAATAAATTACTTGATGCCCTATTAGGGTCTCAAATTTTCATGACAAATAAATTTACTCCAACAATCAAAGTAGGAGTTAGTTGAAAGGCACCAGGCACCTCAGAGGTGACTACGTTCCTCCACGCAGTGAGTGCGTCACCCTGCAGCGCCCTCTTGCAGCCTCTCTATTGGAGCATTCCTCACTTCACTTTTGGGGAGCAAAGTAGTAGAGAGATGGTTCTTACGATAGGTCCCAAACTGTCTCCCTGTGGTCTCTGGCTTTACCATCTAAAGCTTCAATGTGTCCCTGTGTTTAACAGCAGCCTCCAAACTGGCTCTCATCCAGTTCACCGGCACATGTGTTTACCAAGGGCCCAGGGCTGCCTGTGAAGGTGCTCTTGACTTTGGATGGGAGAGATCCACACTATAGAGCTACTTTCTATCTAGAAAACTGGATCTGGGAAACCATGGAGGATACGTGCACAACAGCCCTAACGTCAAGTTCCTTATGACTGAGTAGGAGGACAAGAGTCTGTTGCAAAACTGTTAATTCTGATATAGTTAGAGCCAAGACAGGAGTGCTGGGGCAGGGGAGGGGACTTCCCCAAGAGGAGTAAATCTTTTTTTTCAAGAGATGAAGTCTCTCCATGTTGCCCAGGCTGGCCTGAAACTCCTGAGCTCAAGCAATCCTCCCACTTCAGCCTCCCAAGCAGGTGGGACTACAAGAACATGCCTCTGTGCCCATCTGAGTAAATCTCTTTGCAGAGAGAATATAGAAAGGTTTTCTGAAAGAAATGGGATACAAGCCAAGGCAAGGATTTTAGTAAATGGGAGGGAGGATGTTCTAGACCAGGGTCATCAGGAGCAAACGTGAGGTGAGGGGGGAAATGGAGAAACCTAAGTTGTGTTTGGGAAACTGGGGTGTGATTTGGGCACCTGTAGGACGGAAAGAGGGAGGCCAGGGAGGAGTCTGCTGCAATAACCCAGGTGAGGTGGCGGCAGAATGGCTGACAGTGGGGACAGAGAGGAGGGCATGAAGAAGGTAAGAAGCCCTGTGAAGATGAACTGACTCACAGTGGTAGTCAACTGAATGGCAGGACCAGGAAGATGGCAGTGCTGATGGCTCAGGCTCCAGCCAAGGGCAAAGCCTTTAGAGGGGCAGGGTGGGGCTAGGGAGCAGGAAGGAGGCATAGGGAGATGCTAGATGATCACTGTGGAGGAGCTGCTTCTTGGGACCTTCCTATTTCATGGACCTGGCTTTGCAGTCCCTTCCCTTTCTCATAGCTCTCCTCTGGGCATGCTCCAGTTGCCACTGAATGCACCCTCCACCATCACCCATTCTGGCCCTGATCAGGAATGCAACTTCCGCATTCACAGCCAAAGCCTATTCACAGAGACTTGCTCTGACCTTGTAGTCAGCTGAATTTCCTTGGCGGTTTTCACGCATACTATTGTTTAGCCACATCCTCCACCTCTAGCTTCTACGTTTTGGAACAAAGAACAGGACTTAACCCTGTTAAAAGTTCATCATAGGCCGGGCGCGGTGGCTCACGCCAGTAATCCTGGCACTCTGGGAGACTGAGGCGGGAGGATTGATTGAGCTCAGGAGTTCAAGACCAGCCTGAACAAGAGCAAGACCCCGTCTCTACTAAAAATAGAAAGAAATTAGCCAAACAACTAAAAATAGAAAAAATAGGCCGGGCACAGTGGCACGTGCCTGTAGTCCCAGCTGCCCGGGAGGCTGAGGCAGGAGGATCGCTTGAGCCCAGGAGTTTGAGGTTGCTGTGAGCTAGGCTGGCACCACAGCACTCTAGCCCGGGCAACAGAGACTCTGTCTCAAAAAAAAAAAGTTCATCATAGCCAGTTGAAGTCTTCTCACTTTTTAAAAAAATCCTGACTACTATCCAAATATATATTACACTTCTGCTTAAGTCATCCACATCCACTTCTGCATGTCACTGACAGAACAGGGTCAAACCAAAGACAGAGCCCATAGCACCTGCAGGGACCCATCTGCCAGCCAGCTCACCTTACACAGTTAAGGTAACAGATTATATACAAATTCTTACTAAAATCCAGAAGCTATATTCTGTACTACAGCATTCTCTTCATTTATATGTAAATAATTCAAAGACTGCCATGAGAGGGATTCAAAAATAGATTTCAACTCTCATAAAAAATGATTTTCTACTGGTAGGAACTGTGTGGGGCTAGAATTAGCTCTCAGACAGGTAATGAGCTGCCCATCACTCTAGTTTTCGGGCAAAGGCTGGCCAAACCTCCCGAAGATCTCATAAAATCTAAGATCCCCAAATGATAACCAAAGTCTTTACAGGTCCCCACAATAACTCTCCACCCTCGGACCTCATTCCAGTTAGTCTCCCCCTTGCTCATGAAGACTGAAGACTGAAGCTGTTCAGATCCCCTTGAGTTCTCTCAGTGGGCCCGGTGAGTGGTTCAGTTTGCACCTGCTGTCGCTGCTTCCCCAGTATCTGCACCAGCCTCCAGCCTCTGTGCGAATGCTACTTTCTTGGCAGACTCCTCCCTGACTGCTCTACTAAAAATAGTGAACCAGGCCTGCCACGCCACATCCACTTTCCTCCATTTTTCTCCTTAGCACTTTTTTTTTTTATTTTTTAAGACAGAGCCTCACTCTGTTGCCCTGACTGGAGTGCAGTGGCATGATTGTAGCTTGCTGCAACCAAACTCCTGGGTACAAGCAATCCTTCTGCCTCAGCCTCCCAAGGAGCTGGGACTTCAGGTGCACACCATGACACTGGCTAATTTTTCTGTTTTTTGTAGAGACAGGGTCTTGCTCTTGCTCTTGCTCAGGATGGTCTTGAACTCCTGAGCTCAAGCAATTCTCCCGCCTTGGCCTCCCAGAATGCTAGGATTACAGGCCTGAGCCACTGCGCCCAGCTCTCCTTAGCGCTTTTATTATACTATATATTTTACTTTGCTTATTTATTGTCCCCACTAGAATGGAAACTTCATAAGAATTTTTATCTGTTTTGTTCACTGCCTCATTTCCTAGCCCTAAGAAGAATGCTGACCATCAAAATATGCTCAGGAAACAATGGATGAAGAAGTGAATGAACTCTAAGGTGAAACTGTCTATAAGGCAAGAATAAGAAGTGAGAAGCTCTGTTTGAGGCTCTGGAATGGAAGAGAGACTTAGCTTCTGGCAGGAAATACTGGGGACTTAGTTGCTCACAGCACAAATCAAGAAATAGTTTCTGGCAGGGGAATTTGGGACTCAGTGCCCAGCCTGAGTCCCCAGGCCTTGCCTTGTCCCAAGTCTACAGAATCAGGGCTAGGCCCAAAACAAAGGCATCCCTAAAACCTGGCCCAGCAGCCATGTGGGTGTTCCCAAGGCCACCTTTCCAACACTCCATGCAATAGGTGTTCAGTAATACTACTTAATGCTCTCCCCCTTCTCTCTTTTCAAACTCCTTTCTCTGACATGTACAAAATTGTACGGTAATACTTTATCTTTTCCTTCTGGAATTACCCAAATATCCTTGTAGCTGGTGATCTTAGAACATTTAATTATGAACCTTAGCAAGTAATACAAATGACAAAGGTAAATTAATGGCTAGGTAACTTTTTTTTTTTTTTTGAGACAGAGTCTCACTGTGTTGCCCGGGCTAGAGTGCCACGGCGTCAGCCTAGCTCACAGCAACCTCAAACTCCTGGGCTCAAGCGATCCTCCTGCCTCAGCCTCCCGAGTAGCCTCCCGGGACCACAGGCATGCGCCACCATGCCCGGCTAATTTTTTCTATATATTTTTAGTTGTCCAATTAATTTCTTTCTATTTTTAGTAGAGACGGGGTCTCGCTCTTGCTCAGGCTGGTTTCGAACTGCTGAGCTCAAACAATCCTCCCACCTCAGCCTCCCAGAGAGCTAGGATTACAGGCGTGAGCCACCATGCCCGACCGGCTAGGTAACTTTTTATGGAGGATAGCTCATGAAGTAGTTATTGCTTATCAAACCAGAACTTCTCACTTTCCTTTAATAGCAAAGTCAGAGGCAAATATAACTTGGAATGTTTTTACCTTTTTAACACAAAGTCATTTTCCTGCTTTAACCATTTGGGATTGTCTAAACTTATTATTTACAACTCTACTTTCTAAAACAGAATAGAATGAACACCAGTCCTTCTCTTCTTGACTCAATTCTAGTTATACACCTCAGTCACTGCCCTCAGCGGGGATGGGCTCTCCAGATGTAGGTTATACCAGGCCTCATTAAGTGGCCCAAGAATGTTCTTCTTAGGTTTGCAGATCTGGTAGAGGGGTTTTCTGCTTTCTCATGCTGTCAGTGATTATTCCTGCTGCCATCATTCTGACAACCTCTGAGGCTGGCTTCAACCCTTTAACATGTCATTTGTAATGAGCAAAGGCTGGCAAATCTGACCTCAAAACTATGTTCAAGAGCAGCCTCTGAGCTTGGGCCTGCGGGTCTCCCCTTCACATAAATATGTAGGCTTTAGTTCATGCTTCTTAGGCCTCTATCTTGGTTGCTTTGAGACCCTTTCTGCTTACTTCCACAGCTGCTAGGCTGAGTTCAAAAAATTTTCAATCAAAAATCACCAAAACAGTTGTGATTTTTAAGACATTGAAGAGAACATTATTTTATATACAGGAACCAGAACAGTGCTCCTCCCCCCCCTTTAAAAACAGCACAAAACACTTAATCTAGAGATTATGGTTTCCTTGTCTGCTCATTCCTCTTCTTCATCCATAGACTATAGCTTGCTCTCTGAAAGGATGACATAGAAGGCCACTGCTCCTCGCTCCTCTACTTTTGAGAGTCTAACTTAAAAAGTCCTAGAATCTTAAAAACATTAAGACATGTTATTACATACTAATAGTAGTCTTTATTTAAGTAACACTGTAACAAATACATCTTATCATAGTTTTAAAAGCTCATACTATTGAGAGAAAACACAAGCTCATAAGCAATACCATGTACTAATGCTTTGAAAAATTATGAATCCAAAATTAAAGGACTCGACCAGAGGAAAATTAAATTTGGGCACAACTTAAACTGCATCTATTAGCTTTTAGCTGAGGCTTTTAAAATGTGGTATAAAAATGATCAAATGCACCTAATGAAAGCATTAAACAATATCCACAGCTCTGCCTCCTATAATCCCTAGTGCCCTTCTTATCTCAGATATAAGCACTCTATCCCACAAAATGTTCATGTTCTTCTTTCCTAAGGGATCCCCAAGATATTTATGACATCTAAAACATTCAGCAACAGTATCATTTCTCTAGGATTTGGGAGGCAGGCCAGTAGTATATATTAAATGCAATTTTCAAAGGAAAAGAAATCATCCTACATGTAATATACAAATGTTCAGTCCTGTGCCAATCCCCTTAAAGAACCAGAAATTTGCCAGATGATTAGTTTCAAGTGGCAAAAACCCATGTATTAAGGAGCAACAAAGTATTCAGAAAACTGTAGTGTTTCTTAGTTTTCGACACCTTGAATTTTAATGTTCAAGGTGTTGAAAATACTCATTTGATGCTCAATCTTTGCCCGTTTATCTATAAAGATAACTACAGTGGCATCCAAAGCAGAAATATAGTCACCCAGGTACTTTAAGATTTTGCTTTATTATAATCTGAATTTAGAACAGATGATTTTTTGGGTAAATACTGCCTATATTTGCTAAAGTCTGAAAGCCGGAGGCAATAAAAACCTGATAGAGAATATTAAGTATGTTGCCAAAATGTTGAACGTTGCCAAAATACACACGCTGTAGGTAGCTACAGACATTAAATGGTACCTTTCTTCCAAGTGACAACACACAGATTCAAGAATTAAGTCTGTGCATTCCCTGTTTGATAGGGACACGCACAACTAATCCTTGGGCAGAGCAAAAAGAAGCAATTTTAGGAAGTTTCTGGCTTTCATGTGCCCAATTGTTTGACCACAGGCAAGTTAGCTCCCCTCTCTGGACCTCAGTTTTCTGGCATGCAAAATCTCTTAAAGGTCCTTCCCAGCTTTAAGTTTCCATAATCCATGCTCCCTCCACAGCAGCAGATGCTTGCGTATTTAAGGAGCTTCAAAGCATGTCCCATGTGCAGACTGTATTTAATTAGTTTATAAGGAGAAGCACCCCTGACGTTTGGCTATAGGGATCAAATCTTGTTCACTATTTCTAATTTCTAATTATCCTGGGAACTTTATGATGCTCATAAGACACTATGAGTCTAAAAAGAATGCTGTGAAATTCCGGAGATACACATTATTAAGTTCAATCTGTAGATGTAACCGAGTATCTATGGGAAAATACTGCTGCAAGCCAAGGAGCACACTGAGTCTTCTCCTCCGGACCCACTCTGGACTGAAAATTGTCTTCCCTGGAGCCCTGCCGTAAAGGGAGGGCCTCAAACTTACCATGCCACTTGCCCTTATAAACAGTTCCAAAGGAGCCTGACCCAATCCGAGTGGAAAGCATCACTTCACTGGCTTCTATTTCCCAGTAATAGCTTGAATCTCTCTGTCCACGAGGCCTCTGAAAACAAGTAGAGATCATTAGCATATTCCATGGAATGGTAAGTCTGTTAATAACGAGGGCATTGAAGAAAGGGATCAACCCAAACCCATCTGTTTCCATATCTTTTAAAGAGATATATTAACCATAATTTCAATTTCTATCTTTTGAGAAAATAATATATTTTTTTTTTTTGAAACAGAGTCTTGCTTTGTTGCCCAGGCTAGAGTGAGTGCCGTGGCGTCAGCCTAGCTCACAGCAACCTCAAACTCCGGGCTCAAGCAATCCTTCTGCCTCAGCCTCCCGAGTAGCTGGGACTACAGGCATGCACCACCATGCCCGGCTAATTTTTTCTATATATATATATATATAAATATATATATATATATATATATATATATTTTTTTTTTTTTTTTTTAGTTGTCCAGATCATTTCTTTCTATTTTTCAGTAG
>CAUYSK010051204.1:0-34987 GCA_963575035.1 Avahi laniger | reverse complement strand
GAGTAGCTGGGACTACAGGCACGCGCCACCATGCCCGACTAATTTTTTTTATATATTTTTAGTTGTCCAGCTAATTTTTTTCTATTTTTTTGGTAGAGACAGGGTCTCGCTGTTGCTCAGGCTGGTCTCGAACTCCTGAGCTCAAACGATCTGTCTGCCTCAGCCTCCCAGAGTGCTAGGATTACAGGCGTGAGCCACCGTGCCCAGCTGATGCTCATTCTTAATAGGCATGTTTGCTTTGCTCTGTCAACCTGGTTTTACTCTCATGCTGAAGTCTTGGTTACAGTCATGGCTAGAAGTTAGTAGAGGGGCCACAGAAGTGCAGTGTTGCCTTCAAAGTTTAAATAAAGTGGTACAGGGTTTCCTAACTCTTAGCAATTCTGGTGCACGTTGTTATTTCTACACATCTCCAGCCATTCCTTTCAGGAAGCCAGCAGTTAATTCTAAATCCGTGGTTTTCATAAGCCCTATTCAGAAAGGCTTGTTGAATTGACACCTTTAAATTATCTGAGTGATTCTGGCAGGGAGTCTGGCTGCAGCATCAATATGTTCTCATAGAAGCTTTGGTTTTCTGCCTCCTTTTTCTGTGTCAGGCAATCGTAATTGAAATGTCTAGCATGAAGCTAAACTTGCTTACTCATTCTTTAATATCTTCCAAATTGTAGGGACAATTTGGAAGTGTGTGGAGCAGAGCAAAGTAGATAGCTTAAGCACATACTTAAAGGAAAGTGCTGGGACTCTTGTCCGATC
Source organism: Avahi laniger (assembly GCA_963575035.1). Classification (NCBI taxonomy): domain Eukaryota; kingdom Metazoa; phylum Chordata; class Mammalia; order Primates; family Indriidae; genus Avahi; species Avahi laniger. The sequence continues at coordinate 34,237 of CAUYSK010051204.1, read as the reverse complement.
TCGCAGGCCCCTTGTGGTAGTCACTAAGGGAAGAAGATTTGGTAAGAATGACAAAATGGAAAGTATAAGTTGAGGATAGTTTTTGGTGGAGTATTCAAGTGGTGATATCCAGGAGGCCACTCTCAATGTGTTCTCTGGTTCAGGTACATGGTTCGGGATAATAATGTAAATTTGAGAAACATTTGCATAGGAGAGTAATGGATCAAGCGACCGTATAATTTATTACTCAAGCCAGGGCACTTTTGAAAGGAAAGGGGTGTTTTTAATAACCGTGCTGAGAGAATAGGCACTTCAGGATGTCCTACAAACACCGGTAAGTATAGTAATGCCTGTAAAGAAAGAAATCTGGGATTTGAATGAGCTTGTCACAGATTCCTTCATAGAGATTTCATCAATGGAGATTGGCATTGTTTTGGATTAATATTGCTATATGTAAATCACTATTATTTAGTGATTCCTTCATTCCCGTTCAAGAAGGAAAAAAATCAGCAACGTTACTTTAAACTAAAATTGAAAACCCTCCTTTTTTGTTAGGGTAAAAAAGGTTGCAGAACTCACTGTTTAGATATTTTTCTTTGGCTTCCTTTTGGATTTGGAGGGCTTTTTGTAAATACAACCACGAAAAGTGAATTATTTTTAGAGGGGCTATGCCATTCTTTGTGGCTGCTCAGCATCCTTTAACTGTTCTTGCTTTCCTTCCCTTTGACACAGGCATCCCCGGACTCCTTTGCTACTATGTCCCAAGTAGAAATTCTCTTTAGCCTGCTGGGAAGCCTGTCACTTTAAATAATAAAAGTGACAATTGTGGTTGATACTGTCTTTCCCCTTGCCCATCTTTGAATATAGAAGTGATTCCTGAGCTGTAGGGGCAATCTCGTATCTGTGAGGGAAAGGCCAAAAAGAAATATACTGGACCTGATTTATTAAGCTCAACAATATTGAGCGTTCACAGCTGGTTTTTTATTTGTTCTGTTTTGCTTTGATGTTAGAAAAATTAACTCCTTTTATTTAGGACACTTTTCATCAATTTTTCTAGGTGTTTGCAGCAAACACATTCCAAAGTGATGCAATGAGCCAAGAGATGATTATTAAAGAATTATCCACAAACCCTCTCACAGAGAAGCTGTTCAACATGGTCATGGCCACTGATTCCATTATGATGAATTTTAAGTTCAAATACACTAAAACCTTACCTTTAAGTGATAACTGGCCGCTCAAATTCAGTCAGATAAAATGGATGTGAAATCATGTTTTTGCAAGAATAATCACATGATTGGGGCAAATGTGTTTACTATTAAAATTGTTCATGAGTACCCTGGGTGCTTCTGAGTGGATCACATTTGTTCTGGTCATGGTTTGACACCAACTGGTGATGTTTGTCTGCTCTAGCTTATTTATTAATGGAGGTTGATTAGCAACCTCCATTGCCAATGGAGTGTTGTTGGAGTGATTCACAAAATGAAAAGTGGTACCCATTTTGCTTTCCAATCTAGACTGGGTAGAGACGATGTTGTAGATTCAGGGATCTACCCACTTCCTTCCAAGAAGAGGCTGCCAACCCTTCTTGCCATCTCCAACGCTACTGGGAGGATAACATTCAAGATCCAATCCAGTTATATCCAAAAATCTCATTCCCATGAAACTGTATGAGGGGTTTCACTGTATGTCATATCTGTACTTTAAACATCTGTGTTCTTTTCAACAGTAATAGCTAGTCATGACAACAATCTGCCCTCCGTACAAGGTAAGAGGTATATGGCACTCATCATTTGACCCGTATTATGTGTCCTGAAGCTTTTGAAAAAGCTGGTAAGTTTAACAACAAAGAGCACGCTCCTAGCTATATATGTCCTTCTGTGCAGGCCATGTTATGAAATCTTCACTGGTATTAACTGTCTTACTTTTTTTTTTTCTTTCCAAGAAATCCATTAAGCCAAATTTTTGTTTCATGCTCTGTTACAATGTTTTCTAAATTGGATTTTGCAGTCATGTGCTTAGATAAATTTGGAAAGGGTAAGCATTAGGCATTTATTTTTAACTTTTGTTAATTGTCATTCCTGAACTTTTAAGATTAGTTTTTTAGACAATATTTTATACATATTTGATCCACAAACTCTTTCTTCTGGAGAACATTGTGAGACTAATATCTCGTGAAACACACCTGGGATTTTGGAAGATTCATGTCGTAAATTTGGAAACTTTCTTTTATTCTGGACATGACGCCCTACTATTCGTATTCTGAAGTATCTCTTCTTTTGTGCTCTCCTTCCAGGTATTAGGTGTTTTCTTTTTCCACTATTTTTGTATTTGAGGCCTAATATAAGAGTAATCTCAGGATATGAGCCTGATTGTCAGAATGGGAAATACCCTGCTCAGTGTGAGAAGTCTGGAGCAGCAATCTGAAGACCCATGGGCTAAATGTGCAATATGGTGCACTGTCTGATTGAAAAATGAAAAATGCAGTAATGAGCATTAGAGCTAGAAGATACTTAGTTAACTATTTTACCCTTCCTATTTTACAAATGAGAAAATTAGTGCTCATAAAAGTAGAGTAGTCTACTCTTGGTTAGCAGCCAGTTAGTGGAAGAACCAGAATTAAAACCATTGGCAAATTAATATTTTTTTCCTACTATACTATACTTTCTCACAATTCTTAGAATATAATAGCAGCTTAGTAAATGTTTCTTGAATAAATAAATTATTAAATTAATGTCAATATATTAATACTTTCTCAAAGCTTTCTCTTTAGATTTTCCTTTGATATTTCTAGAATCTTTCTCTTAGTCTTTTATAGCTTATCCTTTTAAAATCTTAATTATTCTGATACCAAGTAAATGAATTTGTCATCCAAGTTTCTTTTTTAACAATCGTAAAATCAAAAGTTATTTCAGAATTCTTCCTAAGTTACTTATAGTGGAAATAAGGAAGATACTTTGTGGCATGGAGACTTAATAAGAAAGATGAAAGTAAGGCTGTTAAGGTATTCCTTGAGAAAAAAAATCCCAATCATGCTTCATACCATTTTCTGCCAACCTGTTACTAAAGTGGCTTCATCACTCACAGATCCACTGTGACAGTCAAATGTGTTCCCAGTAGTCCTTGTTCTGTGTTCTTCACTTGTAAAGAAACGGAGGCCTCTCAATCACTGGACCCACACTTGCCCTTTATGATCTTTCATCATTGTGTTTTCTGGGAACAGGGAGCACACTCTGACATTTTTCCATTCTATTTGGGACTGCAACATGGATATAATCAGAATTCCCAGGCCCCAAATTTTAGACAACCATTCCCCCAAATCTGATTTGGGAGACCCATATTTGTGAATGTAAAGACACATATGCATGCTATTAGGTGAGGAAATTTGTACCTTTGTATATCAAACATACATGAAGTGAAAGTCATGAATATAAGGAAACAAAGCTACATCAATACACTGTGACCTTCATGGTAAATATATTGCCCTTAGTAATCTAAGACTTTGCAGAGAGTCACCTTCAAGTTGACAGAAAGAGGTAAGAAAGAAGCTGCTACACATTCTTCAGCGATATGCTCCCCAAAGCAGTTTGGAAACATTTCAGAAAGATAAATTGAATACTATTAATTCTCTTTATATTAGGTAAAGTGAAAATTTAGACCTCTTCTTTACAAACTCCCAATTTCTCCAAGCTGTTTCATGTTCATTTGTGTCTCACACTATGCCTTAACCCAAGGTATTGATTACTGAAATTCATAGGTCTGTTCATTTGTGTAAATTGTCTGATTTCTTGTGATGACCTACAGTGTTCAAGATAGGAGTATACAGTACTTTGGCAACTTTTCCCTGGTGCTGATTTTTATTTTTACATTTTTTAAATTAAATAGTGATGTTATTCTTGTTAAATAGGGGGCAAAAACCCTCTTCATGAACTATGCAAAGTAATCTATTCTGTCCGGGTAATCTTATAAATAAACAGAGAAGATTATGACCAAAATGATATAATTTAATTTGACTCAACAAATCTTCTGTCTTAAAACAACTGTTGTTTTCTGGGTTTCTGAGTTTTTATTTGGCAGGGGTGGGGGAATGGGTAAGCTAAATTAGTCATGATTTAGTGCAAAGCATTTTGCTTCTTAATATGGTCTTCTTCTAAAATGGAAAACTTTAAAGGGGAGCAAAATAGTAAGCCCTTGATAGTCTAGTATCAATAAACTTATTAGATACAGTCTTCAATTGAGAAAAATAAAATAGAAATATTGAGTTTAGAAGCACCAAAGGCAGATTTTGTTAATTTAAAAAAATTTGAAATAAGACAACCATGGAATTGGAAAGAATGAACCTATACTTAATAGCCTAATTTGTATTTATGGGCTATTTGATATATCTCGAGATCATATTAATAGTAGGAAACAGTATACACATATGAAGGTGGGTTAAGTAGAGTCCTTAGGACTTAATTGTAAGAAGTATATTAATTTAATAGATGAAAGTCAATAGCAGTGAAACTACCATTAAAGTCAAATCATCCTTTAGTCTTACATGTTGCACTCGATGCTCAATAAATTGAATCAAAAATGATTTTAAAAGTGAGTTGACAGTGGTCAGATTTCTTTTATAGTTGAGTGTCAAGACGATTATGCACACAGCGCATTTGCAGAGGCCTTCTTCTCAAGGAGTAATTTCTATAATACTGGTTAAAAAAAGTAGACAAGATGCGATTTTTGAGTACAGGTTCTCAAAAAAAAAATGTGCAAAGCTGGAGTGTAATTGTAGGCTGTATTATTAATGCAAAGGCTGGCATCATTTCAACATAAAAAAAATAACAGTTATGGGAATGAGGACCCCCTTTTTTTAATCATGAAAGAGCTTGTGTATGGATATTATGAGGGATTTTCCTGAGCCTTATTCTTAAACAGATTACACTATTCAAAGTCTCAAAGAATCAAAATCGTGCTCAGCTGGGGCAGTCAATGTGCAGTCTAAACATGTGACAGATGCAGAGAAAACTTCAAAGATGCCATTACAAATGCCTGTGGAGATATTTAAGGAGCCAGATGCTACTGTTTCATGTCTTCCGCTGCTCTGAATGTGTCCTGTGATCACCTTCCAAAGAGGAGGTGTGGTTCAATATGGTGAGGAACAGAACGCCACCTAATCTTTTTGTTGTCGTTTGCATACATTGTATGGCTGGCATGTGAGAGGCTGGGATCAGTGATTCTAACAAAGAGTACATGTATATGAATTTGCTATTCCTTATAAAAACCGAAGGCACAACTGCAAAGATATATGCATATGATATATTCTGTGAAAGCTCTCCTGTCTAAAAAACATGATTTATAGGTGTGTATTGCCATGAAAGCACTTTTTTCTTTAACTTTTGCCATTTATTTAGACACTAAAAGAGATGATAAATATATTCATTACGGATAGTGTTTATTTTCCATTTTGTTTTGGTGTTGAAAAATAAATTACTTGGGACAACATATTATTAAGTACATGCTTCATTTTCATCACTGCATTCTAGAGAAAAACTTAAATAATATTTTGAGGTAGAATTAAGTCTCAGGTAAATACAAAGACGGTGAGATTTAGTTAAAAATTTAAAAAACACCGCCTAGTTTTATTTTATATGGACTCTTTATTTTTACAGTATTATTCTCCATAATAGGCTATAAGGAAAGTTTATTCTATCTCAATTTTTAAAAATATAATTTCATAGGCTTCTTATTCCAAAAGGAATAAAAGAAAAACTAAAGATAACTTCCAGGAAACATGTAATATAGCAAATAAAACAAACTAGAAAATTTGAGTCACTGTGTAATATTGAGCAATTTTTTTGCATTGAAAAAGTTGTTCTGTCCAAGTTTATTCTTTTTATTACATATATGATGTACTCTAGCCAATATTCTATTAAATCAAACCTTTGGAGAGATTATTTTATTAAATTTTGAATTGAAATTTGTGGCATATTATAAAAAACTCATATACATAATTATCCCCATGAAAAGGGATGGCTATAACTGGAAAATAAATAGCAAAGGATATTTTTCTTTCTAATGTAAACATCTGGCAGTAATCCTTGCTTACACAATTAATGGGCATTTAATTGGCAATGATCAGTTTATTGCTGCAATATGAAGTGAATGTTTCCCCAGGAACAAACAGCTGTTGCAAGAATTTCACAGTGATTTAGCAAACACCAGGTGATAGTTGTATCTAGAATAAAATGTTCTGTCTCTCAGCAAATCACAGTGCATTGAAGAAAAAAAAAAACCAAATAGATTAAAAGTAACGTAGCTAGAGACATCCGATTGTCATTGACATTAAAATCTATCTAAAATAAACTTAATAAAACAACAGATTAATTACATTAGATGGTAGTCGTGCCTCAAATATAAAGAAAGAAATAATTTCTCCAAGTAGCAAATATTAAGTTGGCATGACATTCATCTATTTAAAAGTAGTATTTTATGTCTTGTTTTAGAGACATAATAGTTGATGAAAATTTTTTGTCTTTTAATATTTCATCTTTTTAAAAGTATTAGAAAATTTGATAGTCATGATTCTGATTTTTTGATTAAGGGGTTATTGGAGTCATTTAACGGTTACTGACAATTATATTTTTTCTTAATAGATTTTATTCAACTGTCTAAGATTGAATGTACCACTTTTTAATTTGCATTGCTTGTGAGCTTCTTTCCCATTAAGTTTTAAATAAAAAGTTTTTCATTTTTCATTATGCACTCTTATTACTAATTTAATAAAATGATAATAGCTATGCAAACTTTCTGTTACTACTCAGCTTTTGGCATAGATTAAATTATACATTTTAAATGTAGCACACTGGCAGACACTGTTATTTCATAAAGCTGAGTTTCATTAGTGAAGAAAGTAATTTTGCTTCAGAAAAAAATGCTTTTATTTACTACACTATTTAGTATTAGCTCATGCTAGAGTCTATGAACAATGAACTGAAATGAACAAAGCATCAAGGGCCAATTTATAGAACAATACTTTTATTTTTTCATGTATGCATTCGGCAATAATTCATCTCCATGACAAAAGCAGACAATCAATCATCTTCCATTGTGCCTTTCTCAATAAAATTACCATTCTTGATGTAACAAAAGAAAGCTGCCTAAGTAACAGGAACAGTTTTACATCCTCAAATCAATAAATTGACCATACTTCAAAAAACTTTTACCCATTAATATGACAATGTAGTTTTATGTTTAACTTATCCATATTAATATTAAATTATTGTTAAGTAGCATTGTTCTTTTTCATTCATGAAAATAATGAGAAATAAGAAAGCATTTTGAAAGAATGCTTTCAAGTGGTTCAGGAACAAAACTTTGTGACCTAAGAGTATTGACACGCTATCATCTTGAAATTGTGCGTAAATTGAAATACATCACATTTTGCAAATAAAATCCCTATATATGTAAGTTTAAAATCATATGGAATCCATATACTATTACAAAATGTATTCTATAATCATGTATGAATGGCAGATTTAAGTTGATTTTATAATACATGATATTGTTTCTAAAGTGAGATGTTTACATTGCAGAATGTGTTAAACATAACTTGTTCACATATTTCAAAAAGGGAAATATGTAAATATGGTGTAATGTAGAAGAAACTCAAGTTCAAAAGTATAAGTTTCCATACCAGAAAAATTAGGAAGGACTATTATATATATAGCTATATATTTATTCTGAATAACTATCTGTTTAATTTTAAACTAGAATAGAAATTTCCCATGAACACAGTTAAAGTTTTTAGAAATTTTTTAGCCAATGTAAAGTTCAATACTGAAATATGTGTTTAATTTGTATACAATTTATTTATACAACACTATTTTTTGATCTTAAATTTCTCCCATAGAGATCCAATGGAATTACCGCAAATTTCTTAGTTTGTAATATGAACAGTTTCTAACCTACCAGAGTAGCAGGATTAATTTAAGCTACTAACATTCATGCCATTAACCACTCCAAAATTCAAATGACTTTAGAACCTCTGAAGAGTTTCTTTAATTGTATTTTCTTTTTTCTGAATTAATGAGGCCAGGCCATAACATGTTTCAAGAAAATGAAATTTTTTGTTACAGAAATGAAAATGCAGTGGTTTAGTATCTAAAATACTATACAGCATAGATGACTGAGAATAGTTTCATTTCAGTATATAAGAAAGACATCATAATAGTTCATAATTCACAATAATTTATACACCAATTTTCTAATTAAATTCTGAATATTATCTGCTCGTAATATTAGTTGTTTCTGAATTTACAGTATGTTCATGAGTTAATCGACTATGTCACAAGAATGGCATTCTAAATTTGAGAGTAAAAAATAAATTACCATGTTTTGTCAAATACATGGCATTTGAAAAATTGCCATACTAAAGTACTCCTATAATTGCAAGTTTAAACAGTGAAGAGTTTACTACATTTTATTGTAAATTAAATGCTTTCAAGAAAATATTTTGAGGTTATAATGGACTATAAACAATTTCTTATCTTGTTTCTTTTTCCTTTCCCCATAAATTTGTTAATTCATTTTGATTTAGCTCCAGGTTAGTGTGATGTAATGAGTTATCTACTGAAAGAGATTTATTATGAACGATCAGCTCTTATTAAGTAAATTTGCCTACTTACGTGTTACTCAGTTCAGTTCAAATGGACCTCTTTCAGGGAAAACTGGAAAGTTATTTTATGTTGGATGCTTGATTTTTGTCCTACTCTCCTTAGCTGTATTTGCTGAAGAAAGAAAAAGCAGAAGATATAATTCAACAGGAAAACACTAAGTTTATCATACCATGACTACACTATTTATTGCTGAATTTTCTTGAACTGTTATTGAGCTTTATAGAGATTCTATGCCAGGGATCAAGGTTTGATCTTTGTTCCAGTGTCTCAAGAAACTTCACAACTTTACCAGTCAATTATTTTCTCTTGTGGCCTGGCCTCTCTTCCCCATACTCTTCTCTCTTCTTCTTCCCCTTTCTTTCCTTTCTACTCCTTCCTTTTAAGAAAGCTAAAACTGCCATATCAATTAAAGTGTAATGAATAACATCCTCAGGATTTCCTTACAGCCTTTGGAGGCAGAATGCAGGACCCAAGATATGCCTATCGAGTGCTATTTCATTTATCCTGAGACTTCATTGCATTCTGTTTAAATTATATAATCATTATTACTGTCTGTGAAAATTTTTGGTTTCTTTTTCTTATGGATGGAAATATTTACTTCTAATGTAACTTCCAACAGCCAAAACTGGAGAAATTAAAGTCTCCTATATTTGTAAGTACATAAGTCAAGAGTATCCCATCAAAATTTGAAATTTGGTTTTTTCCCTTTAACAACCTTAGGGCAGTAGGGTGCTTCTTTTTATTTTTGGCTATATAGCCACTGAATCTTTCTCATACTTGGTTCATCTGTCCTCGGTAGTAAGAAACTGGTCTGAGATTGTGGTTTTTGAAGTAACTTTGACAGAGAATATAAGTTAAAATCACAATTATTAGAGATTTTAGAGATCTGTCAAAAAGCATCCAGGCTGACCTTTTTGACAAATCAACTTGAACCTTGAGATTACTGTGTTGCAGTAGTTCTCACACTGTAGTGTGCATTGGTTTAACCTGGGAGGCTTATTAAAACACAGTTCACTGGGCACCACTTCCAAAGTTTCTGATTTAATAGGGCGGTGGGCTGTAGAGAATTTGCATTTCTAACAAATTCCTATGGTATGCTGATTATGTTAGTCTGAGGACAACAGTTTGAGAACCATTGCTATGTTAGTTGAGCTAAAAGATATTTTTAATCTTATAATTGTGAACCCTATAATCTAGTAGATATATCAAATCAATTTGGCCTTTTTAAAAACAAATATGGTTTAATAGTTTGCCAAAGACTACATTATTTCAAACAGTATGAACTGCAGGCTGAATATATTTTTGACTCATGCAGTTGGTGCTTTCAGGCTGATGTCACCAAATCCTAAACTTATTCTGCAAAGCTGGGTACTTTTACCGGATGTTGCTTTTAGAGATTAAAATTATTTATAAGCCATAGTTGTCAAAGTTCTGATTAAAGACAAATTTCTCTTTATACTTGTACTTCAACAAAGTCAAGATTTTTAATAACTTGACCCTTATTAAAACTTCCTGCCTTCACTTGCTTTGCTACCCAATGTGGACTCTGCAGCATATCACTTCAACCACTCCCTTGCCAATTACCTCCCTTCTGATTCCTTTTCCGCTTCAAAATTCTAACTCTAAATCAATTCAATTATCCATCTTTCCATAGATTATACATAGGCTGCTGAATGCTGATGGGAAAAAAAAAATCCTGCTGTATAACTACCATAAGTCTATGACTTCCAACCTCAACGGGGTCCACATTGCTTCCTGGCAGTCCTCCTTTCTTCAGGTGGCTCTCTTTTCTATCCATTGTACCTATTCTGAAACTTATCTTTCAAATATCTTAAGCAATCATATCATTTATCACTCTGCAAATGACTTTAATTCCTGCTTTACTGAGAAATGGCTAGAAATGGGATAGAAACACTCTCTATCACCAAATCCACCCCCGTCCCAATAAGGAATGAGAACATGACCCTAATTCTTAAAGTAAATCTCTTTTCAATGTTCTGAATGTACTTCATAAAACCTCATTTCTATTATTTACCTTTCTAACTGTGTATATCTTTTCTTCTCCACTCTCTCCTTCATGTGAGCATTAAAACCATGCTCAAATCTCTTCCAGTTTTTTCATGTTTCCCTCCAGAGATCTCTCTCTCTCACCTTTCCCTGGCACACTTATTGAAGGATTCACCACTGCTAGATAATATATCCACTTCTCAGCTCATGGCTGACAGCGCTCTTCTAGAGATATTCTCTTTCCTTAGCTTCTCCTACATTCTGATCTCTTTTTTTTCACTCTATCCGTTCTTCAAATACTCTTCTCTCCTAGCTTCACAAAGCAGGGTAATCCTCTATGTCCAGCAATGGTCTTCTTCCTGAATACAAACATGTATCCCACTGCCCACTGGAGATCCTCTCCTAGAAGCCCACTCATCCCATATATAATTTATCACCTTATCACTTTCTTCCCTGAAATGTGCTTCTTATAATGTGGGCTTTTAATTCCAAGAAAAAGCAAGATAACACAGTATATAATATTCTACTTGGAATCAGCAGGTCTTAGAGTGCCACACTACCACTGTGTGACTTGGTCACACCACTGCCTCTCTGTTTCATCTCTATCAAATTAGAATGACAAAATGGCAATACACACCTCTAGGGACACAGTGACACATATATGACATAATGTATGTGAAATGCTTCAACTAAAATACAAAATGCTACATAATGTAAGAATAATGAGAATAATCTTACCGTTTGTACCATCTATCCAAGAAAATGAAAATCAAATAAGCATAATCAGTCAATCATTTCTCACTGGAATATTATCTGCCTCAGCAGTAGGGAACATTTATTTTTTTTTCTATTTTTGTGTAAAATGTCACTTTGCATCCTTCATAACATTTTTGATAATCTGAAGTGGGTTTATATGCCACTTCAACTTTTTTCTTTAACTTACTCTCTTTTTGTTAAAGTTATACTAAATGTTTAGATGCTTTGCTTCTGAAGCACTATTATTTTTTTATACTGTGAAAATTTTGAGAATGGTTCATCCCTCTTAAGCCATCTTCTCTTTTATTAACCAAGGCTCAGAAATCATAAAGACTTTTATGTAAACTTTCTGAAATTGATTTTTTGTAAAGACTATAATTTAAATTCTACCATGTCAATCTCCTTCCATTTTTGATTATCACAAACTCTAACAAAACTTGTTCACTTAATTTGAAATTTTATATCACCAATAATTGATATATTAGCTTTTTTTGACAAGAATTTGCTGCTGAAGCATATACTTTGGTGTCTGGTTTACCTTATTCAAAAAGAAAAAGTCCAAACTGTGTTGAAATAATGAGATAGCTTATACTTTTCCTCTGATCGAAGATGCATGTTACCACTGAAACTGTATTTTAGACAAATCTAGTGTTTTTCATTTGTAATGGCATTATCCATTTTTTCCCTGCCACCATTCACTCCCAAATGAGTATAAAGAATCCATAGTTTTTACTTTTTATGCAACTCTTTCAGAATCTTAGAGCTTGTTTACATACTACGGATTAAACTCAGAAAAAATATCAACAAAATAATAAGTAATTTATCACAGTACAGTTAATCTGCTTTTAGCAAAGTATTTCAATTTCCACTCAGTCAGTGCTAGCTTTAGAAATGAAGGACTAGGTTTAGAAATCAAGGACATGATACAATTTTCTTACCAATGCTTTTACTTTAAAAATGCTGTTTACTTATTTTCCTTTTACAAAACAATACAAGGTTATTGTGAAATATTTAAACATTATAGAAAGTAGTAAAGTTAAAAGTTTGAAATCCTCAGTAATCTCATTTCTCAGAAAGAGCTTCCAATAGCATTTTATATTATCCCCCTGAACTGTAGGTATATACTAACAAGAGTAATGTACAAAAAGCAAAAGCATACTGTATGATACATATTGACAATTTGCTTGTTTCACCTAATATTATGAATATCTTCTGTTTCAGTGGCTGTAGTTCTGTCTCATCTTTAAAAACTGCATAATATGCCAATGTGTGGGTCAACTGTACTTTATCCAAAGAGCATATCTTTAGATCATTTCCAGTATTTATTACTAAAGACAAAAGTATAATTAACATTTTTCTACACATATTTTTGCATCCTTCTGTGAATATTTTTATAGAATCAATTTCTGCAAAAGAAACAATGGAAATACTCATTAAAATTTTGTTTGATATGGCCAGATTGCTTTCAAAGAAGATTATCCCATTTTATATGACAACCAACAATGCCTGATCTCTTTTACTGCATCCTCATTTATTCTGGACATTATTACTCTGTGTGTGTGTGTGTGTGTGTGTGTGTGTGTGTCTATTTTGCCAAGTATAAACAACCCTAAAATTGTTTTAAAGTTTTTGTATTTAAAAAATTCGTGTGCTTTTTATTCTCCCAATATGGCTGATTAGAGGCTTTTCCAGCACACTCAATCACTTAGAAGAACTAAAATAGGGTGTTAACGATCGCCCTTTGAACATATTATATGAGACGGAACACAGGAATTCAACAAAAAAGTGAAAAGAAAGTCCAGACCTGGAAAGAGAAGAAGGACAAGCAGCCCATGTGGCCAGGACCAGCCCAAAACTGGGAGTGAATCTCCAATAGTGGAGAAGTTGAGTAAATGTCTTTATGCAGTCCACTCTCTCACTGGGAAATCTTGCAACCCAGGCCACAGGAGAGCACCTTGACCCTCCTAAGCCATGGATCTAACTTGGGTAGCAACAAGGAAACTGTGAGAAGGCATTTATCTAGAAAGTGTCCAATGCACTTCCTCACACCTGGGAACCCATAGGAGGATGCTGTTCTTGATTCTAGCTCTTAGCAAGCTGTGTGTGATTTGGGGATCTAGAAGTGGTGGCAGTCTTTGGCATTAAAGAGACTGGGCTGGGGCTTGGTGAACAGGGGCTTGAGTGGAGAGAGGCCCCCACATCCAGAATTGGGAAATGAGTGTGGTGTGGCCTTCAGCCACTGGCACTGGCACTGGGCTTCCTACCAACACTAGACCTGAGGAGGAGGAGAGCTGCCATAGATGCTTGCTGTTGAGCCTCCAGATAAGTGAATCCTATGGCCCAGGACTACACTGTGGACTTAAATACAACTGCAATAACTAACTGAATATCCCGAATGAATGCTGCCACAGCAGGTTGGGGGTGTGAGCCCATTGCTAGTGGGGTATATGAGGGAAGTAAGTCTTGCTCCTACAAGCCAAGGCCATGCTGCTGGGACTGCCTCTCCTTCTCCTTGCTGAAACCTCAGTGCAGCAACAGTTGCCCATCACTGAAGAATTTTGCCAAAGGCCTGAGGACTCTTGCCACCCCCATCAGGGCTGGCATCTGCATCCACCACTGGGGAGCCTGAGTGCAGCATTGTGCAGTCCAGATCACCCAGCTTACCTCCCCCTACTCCTTGGAGACGGTGTGGAATACTGGGTTCTGGGGGCTCCACAGCCCAATTCACCACCTAGGACACCTGAGAACTTCTCTTGGGGAACAGAGGTTGGGCATGAATCCTACCACCATCACCACCATAGCTAGCTCTCTCCTACAAGGACAACCTACTGGCCTGCAGGTTGGCCCAGGTTACAACAAGCCTATTACGACAACTGCTAATACAAGGGCACAGAGCTCAGGAGTGAAAAGAGCTACTCAGGTCACTGCTAGTCCCAATGCCCAAGCCACCCCAGATGCCCAGAAGATTACGAGCCTGTTTACCCACCCTGCATTCTGTTACTACAATTGGTAGTTGAGAAAGCCACCACAGTTATGTTATATGTAATGAAGGAAATCATACAGAGTCTCTGCCCCTGTCCACACACAGAAGCAAAGCCAAAGGGCCCTACCTAACCAACATAATGGTAACATCTTTAAGGAAAAAGTCCAGTTCCCAGCCAATGAATATAAATTGAAAAGAAGCAGCAAATCCTGCTACAGATGTGCAAAAATCAACATAAAAAGACAGAAATCGAGAGCTCAGAAATAAAACCATCTACCTACAACCAACTGATCTTTGACAAAGCACACATTAATATACACTGGGGAAAAGAAGCCCTATTCAATAAATGATGCTGGGAAAATTGGATAGCCACATGCACAAGAATGAAATAGGATCCCTGTCTCTCACCACTTACAAATGTTAATTCAAGATGGATTAAAGATTTAAATGTAAGGCATGAAACCATAAAAAATCTAGAAGAAAATGTAGGAAAAACTCTTCTAGATATTGGCTAAGGCAAAGAATTTATGACTAAGACCCCAAAGGCAATTACAGCAACAACAAAAATAAATAAATGGGACTTGATTAAATTAAAAAGCTTCTGCACCATGAAGGAAATAATCAACAAAGCAATAGACAACCTACTGAATAGGAGAAAATATTCACAAATTATATATACGAATAAGGCTAATATCCAGAATCTACAAACAGCTCAAACAAATCAGCAAGGAAAAAAACAACTCCATTAAAAGGTGGTCAAAAGACATGAATAGAAGCTTTTCAAAAGATAGACAAATGGCCAAAACAGCATATGAAAAAGTGTTCAACATCACTAATCGTCAGGGAAATGCAAATTAAAACCACAATTAGTATCACCTTACCCCACTTAGAATCGCTTTTATTAAAAAGTCCAAAAACAATAGATGCTGGCACAGATACAGAGAAAAAAGAATGCTTATATATTCTTGGTGGGACTGCAAATTAGTACAACTTCTATGGAAAACAGTACAGAGATTCCTTAAAGAACCAAAAGTGAATCTATCATTTGATCCGGCAATCCCACTAATGGGTATCTAGCCAAAGGAAAAGAAGTCATTTTACCAAAGAAAACTCCTGCACTCAAATGTTTATTGCAGCACAATTCACAATTGCAAAGATGTGAATTCAGCCTAAGTGCCCATCAATTCATGAGTGGATTAACAAAATGTGGTGCATACACACACACACACACACACACACACACACACACACATCATGGAGTACTATTCAGCCATAAAAAGAAATGAATTAATGTCTTTTGCAGATGGGGAGGGGGGCAAGGGCATCAAATGTAACCTAATCATCTGTACCCCCATAATATGCTGAAATAAAAAAAAAATGTCTTTTGCAGCATTTTGGGTGAAACTGAAGACCATTATCTTATGTGAAGTATCTCAAGAATGGAAAAACAAACACTACATGTACTGTAATAATTTGGAACTAATTGATGGGCACAGAGAGAAGTAGAAATCATTGGAAATGAAGAAAGGAGGAGGAGAGGAGGGGTAAAAACCTACCTAACAGATATAATGAACACTATTCAAGTGATGGCCACTTATATCCTTGATTTCAGCATTATAAAAGCTATCCATGTAACAAAAGCATTTGTACCCCATTAATATTTTGAAATTTAAAAAAAGGATAAAAAGAACAAATCTGGAAACGTAATATTACCTGATTTCAAATTATACTATAAGGCTATAGTAAACAAAAGAACATGACACTGGTATAAAAGTAGGCACACAGATCAATGGAACAGAATAGAGAACTCAGAAATAAAGCCCTATACCTACAACCAACTAATCTTTGACAAAGTAGACAAAAACATACACTGGGGAAAAGACATCCTATTCAGTAAATGGTGCTGGGAAAGTTGGATATCCATATGCAGAAAATACGACTGGATCCCCATCTTTCACTATATACAAAAATTAACTCAAGATGGATTAAAGACTGAAATGTAAGACCTGAAACCATAAAATTCTAGAAGAAAACGTAGGAAAAACTCTTCTAGACATTGGCTTAGGCATATCTTTTAGAATGGTCCAAATTCAGAACACTGAGAAAACCAAATTCTGGAGAGGATGTGGAGAAACAGAACTCTCATTCATTGCTGATGGGAATGCAAAATGCTATATACACTTAGGGAGACAGTTTGGCAATTTCTTACAAAATTAAACATACTCTTACCACACGATCTAGCAATCATAATCCTTAGTATTTACCTAAATGAGTTAAAAATTATCTCCACACAAAAACCTGCACATGAGCATTTACAGCAGCTTTCTTTGTAATTGCCAAAACCTGGAAGTAACCAAGACGTCTTTCAATAGGTAACTGAATAAATAAACTGTGGTACATCCAGATAATGGAATATTATTCAGGGCTAAAAAGAAATGAGCTAACCACCCAGGAAAAGACGTGGAGGAAACATAAATGCATATTACTAAGTGAAAGAAGCCAATAAGAAAAGGCTATCTACTGTATGCCTCCACTATATGACTGCTACAGTTTGAATATATCCCCCAAAGTACACGTTTTGGAAACTTAATGCCCAATATAAGAGTGTTTGGAAGTGAGGCCTAATTAAAGATGATTAGGTCATGAGGGTTCTGCCCACATGAATAGATTAGTGTCATTATTGCAGGAGTGGGTTACTTATCACTAGAGTAGATCTGTTATAAATGTAAATTCAACTCCTTCCTGTCCTCTTGCTCTTGCCCTTTCTTGCCCTTTCACTTACCATTATGGGATGAAGACGACACAGCACAAAGTCCTTCGCCAGGTGCCAGTGCCATGCTCTTGGACTTACCAGCCTCCAGAACCATAAGCCAAATAAATCTCTGTTCTTTATAAATTATCCAGTCTCAGGTGTTCTTTTATAGCAGCATAAAATGGACTAAGATAATGACATTCTATTACACAAAAAGCAATGGTATGGAGGCAGTAAAAAGATCAGTGGTTACTGGAGGGTAGAGGAAGCGAGAGAACAATAGCAGAGCACAGAATTTTCAGGTCAGTGAAATTGCTCTGTATGACACTAAAATGGTGGATACACATCATTATACATTTGTGAAAACTTATAGAAGGTACAACACCAAGAATGAACTCTAATGGAAACTATGGACTTTGGGTGATAATTATACATCAGTGTAGGTTTCATCAGTTATAACAAATGTATCGCACTAGTGAGGATATTGATAAGAGAAGATATATATGTGTGAGGGGAGGGAATATATGGGAAATCTCTGTCCCTTTCTATTTTGCTGTCAACAAAAAACTCTTCTTTAAAAAAGTCCTTAAAAATGTCTATTTAATTCATATACGGTGTTTTAAAAATTGTTACTATATTCTACATCATTAATTAGTAGGTGTGCTTTAGCCTAGAGTTTCACAAACTGTAATAGGGCTGTGAAAATATTTACTTTATCACTATCTTTTCCATGAAGATTCTTAACCTTAGATTTCTTAGCAACTAGGATTTGAATTCTAGAAAATTTTTAGGCCATATTTGGATAATTATGCAAAGATTAATGGGATGAAAGAATCTTGGCAAGTATATGATTAGAGTCAAACATTTAAGTTGGCATGTCCCCATGAGAAGACCTGCCCTTTACCATCACTTTACAGAAGAATGTTATTATGTACATGTGATTACTTTAGGCTATAGTTTTAGCAAAAATCTTTCTAAGGCAGAAGGAGAGCCAGTATATGTGAGTTGTATTATCTGTTGTATTTACGTAGGATGTTGTATGTATTCTTAACTGCCTAAAGAGATTTAATTAGTTTTATTTTCCTTAAAAGATCAGAGAAAGATAGAAAACTCCCTATGTCCTGTTAAGTGACTTATTAAAGCTACTTTAGTCAGTATTATAGATTTTTGGAGGGTGAGGGAGCTTCAAACTAATTTGAAACTAGATCTTTCCTAGCTAGAAAAATTCAGATATTAACCGTTGAATCACATTTTGTCAAGTAATAGTATTTTCAAGGGTAGAAGTTTCATTTTGTTCACCTGCTAATTTACCTGGAATGGTTTGGCTTTATGTAGGAAATAAAAATATATGCCATTAAATCTTAAAAGAAAGACACACAAGAATAATAATGATTGACCAACCATTAATATAACTTACACAATACACTTGAGTGAGACCTTCAGATGATATATAGCAAGATTACTACAGGGGAAATTATATAGAAGTTGACTATTAACGTTTTCTTTGGCCATCCAAAGGGATAAGCAGCTTGAATATCGTGTTCAGGAGAGTGGTCTAGATGAGAGACAGAGATTTGGAACCAGTCCCTGTAGAAGCCTTAGACATATATGAGATCATGGGAGTTGATGAAAATGGGTAGAGTTAGCACAAAGTGGAAAACGACAGCCAGCACTGAGAGAAAGGGGAAAGGAAGAGGCTTCCATAAAAGAAACTGTGAAGGATCAATGGAAAGTCAGTGGGGAAAAGACTAGAGTAACCTGGCAGCCCAGGGAAAGAAGTTTGAGGAAAAAAGGAAGAGTCAACACATAAAAATGAAAAACACTAGTCAGAGAAGGTAAGAATATGCTGGCAGCATTCAGTAGCAAGATATGCTTGCGACCTGAGAAGAACAATCTCAGACCAGTGGTTGGGGCAAAAGTCCACTGACATAGTTTAAGAAATGCATTAGGAGTTGAGGATATAGAGGGAAGAAATGTAAAGACTGAATTATCTATAGTAGCCATAATAGTGATCCCCAAAGATGTTCCACATCCTAATTTTCAGAACTTGTGGGTGTGTTACCTTATGTGGCAGATGTGATTAAATTAAGAATCTTGAGCTGGGGAGATTATTCAGAGTTATCTAGGTGTATTGTGTTTGTGTTTAGCCAACGTTTTAGTCCATTTTGTGCTTCTATAACAGAATTCCTGAGACCAGGTCATTTATAAAGAACAGAAATTTATTCTCTCACAGTTCTGGAGACTGGGAGGGCACCTTCTTGCTGTGTCCTCACCTGGTAGGCAGCAGGGTAGAAAGCATTGAACTCTGTGTTCTCACAAGGCAGAAGAGCAGAAGGAAGCAAACTCAATCCCACAAGACGTTTTTGTAATGACATTAATTCATGACCTAAACACCTTCCATTAGGCACCACCTCCCAACACTGTTCCACTGGGGATGAAATTTCCAACATATGAATTTTGGGGAACACATTCAGACCACAGCAACCACTAAGTTTGTCGTAATTTATTACATGCACAGTAAACAGCCAATACATTACTTCTGTCTGTAAAAGGGGAGAATGGGAGAGATAGGAAGATAGGAAGATAGATGAGAATACAGGAGATACACACATACACACACACACACACACACAAATAAATATGCGAGTATGTACATAATATATGTGTGTATAGATATATACTCACAAAATATGTATGTATATGTGTATATAATATATATGTGTTTATGTGTGTATACATATGTATGTATACATACATATATGTGTCAGCATGTATGTGTTACATATGTGTATGAAAATTCTATGAGATGGTAAGTTCGGAACTTATTTATTGAGATCAAATTGTGCCCAATTATATAAATATTAATGATGATTTTACATAGTTCCTCTGATACAGATTTGCCAGGGACTGAAGAAGCAGAGTTGACAGTTATACTTTTAGATAATTTCATGTTTGTATATTTGTATTATCAGGTCACATTTTTATATTTCTCTCTAGTAGTTTTATTTTACATATGCAAATTCCTTTCCCATGTTATTTTTATGCATTTTAAAGAAATCTCTGTTCATAGTGTTATTCATAATAATAATGTGTCCCAGTTTTTTTTAAACCGGTAGAAAATAAGTTCCTGCAATATAATGAGGACCCATGACACTATTCAAACTTTCAAAATGAAATGAAAATCATTTGATTTTCACTTGTTATTGGTCTTCATAATCATCCTTGACTAATTCTACAGCATAAACATCAGAGCTGTAATGTATAAAATGTCTCAATGCTTTTCAAAATAACATAATACCTAAGGAGAATTGGCCTAGTTTAAAGAAAAGTTCAAGTGTTTGCAATCAAAGTAATCAATGAAAGATGACTAGATATTAATAATGGAACAGAATTATCACTGTTCTCCTATCCAGTCATTAATTCAGGCTTTTCTCACTATTATAGATTACTAACCATAATTATAATTTATAAATATTTTAGATCAAGTGAAATAATATTTGCCTTTAAAAACTATATACTGTGCTAATATATACCTTCTTCCTCAGACTATTAAAGCTAAATATTAGCAAATTATTCAGTCATCCCATTCTCATAAATACCAGTCAAATTTATTTAAAAAGATTAAAATACAGATGTCAAGAGATAAAGCTAACCAGATTTTCTCCATATAACTGCTATCTATAGTCATCCTACAGTGGTATAGAATACTAGAACTTATTCCTTCTATCTAGCTGCAATTTACAATGTCCTATAACACTCATATAATTTGATTTTCTAGCTAAAAAGGAATTTTTCCTCTCTAAGCAACATTTTCCTGTGCAATTCTTTTCTCTGTGCAATTGCCTCTGTGCAAAGGCAGATCTGTCCATCTGCCTTTCTCTCTCCCTTCATCTTCATCTGTCTCAAAGCCCTATTCTAGGTCGATTTTTTTTTCTGAACTTTTTCTTGATTTTAAGGAAAAAAATTCACCTCCACTGCCTTTTGGGATTTAACATTATAGCGTTTTGTGAACTGATCGTATCTTACCTACTATAGCTTATGGACAAAAGGAATTATCCCATTCATCTTCTGGGCTGATGCATCCATGGGGCCCATAGTTTGGGCAATAAACACAGAAAATCTTCAATGACTAAGGGGAGAATGTGGTTTTACTGTTCTCCTTTACTAGGTTGCTGTATTTTAAAAATAGATCGTTAGCTATTTTCAAATAATCATTATTAAGGATTTCTCTCTTGATTAGTAATGATCTTTAGTCCTTTTCAGAGTAACATTGCTTTTAAAAATAAACCCTTCTTGAGAAATGTATAAAAATGCAGAAAGTAGATTTTAAAATCCTAAGTTTTACTTAAAAATACTCAGATATGCTTCCTGATGTATCAATTTATGAGCATAATTCACCATTTACTTTATGTTTTAAACTTTAGTGGAATTTTGGTATTATCAGAATTAATTTAATTTACTCCTAAAGTATAATTTTATATAACAATATAAAATAATGTGATCGTTGTATTTTCCTTTAGATCTCATATCCCTGATAAAGTATAATAATTGACAGCTTATTTGGCAATCAATATGAGCCAGGCTTTCTATATTAATTCATTCGATCTTCACAACTGCTTTATGGTGTACATACAACTATTAATATAATCCATGTTTAATAGATGAAGAAGTAAGTCATGTTTGGAGAGCTTAAGTAACACAGTTATTTCGACACAACTGCTTAACAGCAGAGCAGAGATTTGAACCCATGAACTGCAACTCTCAGCCACTAAATCTCAGTGCTTCTGTACCTTCTTATTGGCCTTTGTTGGTTTTTTCAGAAGGAGATTTGTGTCATTCTTTCCTATTTCCTCACATCTTGCTTCTGAGGGCTTGAATTTCATATAGAATTTTTCATATATTATTATTTAAATTCTTGGTTCATAAGAATTTGAATGCATCGATGTAAGGGGCAATATTTTTATCATCCCTTTATATTACTACAACTAAGTTGCACTTATGAATGTTAGTTTTTTCCTCAGTGAAAGGGAAATAACAATATCCATATTCAAGGCTAATGAGAGTATCAATTGAGATAAAGCATGTACAATGACAGAAATATTTCCTAAAACATAATTATTGCTCAATAAATATTAGTTCTATTTTTCCTTCCTCCTTTAATAATTTCTACTTTTGAATTTGAGAAAAATATCTGTGTAGAAAAAAAGAGCATGAGAATTTGTGAAAATATTTTAGCAAAAATGGCCTATATTTGGCATGTAATCAATTGCTGAATGCATTTCCTATATCTTTTCCATATGGCAACACACTAAAACTGTTCCTATTCACACTGATCATCTACATTCTTCATTTACTGGTTACGAATTGGTGGAACTTAACAAATGAGGGATGATAGTAGATGGGCTCTTGAGTGTGTATATATGTGTGTGTGTTCATGTGTGTGTATATGTTTATGTTACTAGTATTTCAAAATAAAACTCTGTGCAGTATTAATCAAGGAAATGAACATAAGGCAAAATGTCTAAATTTGGAATTTTTTAGTTATAATTCAGTAAGGCAATTATAAAGCTCAGTTTCAGGGCATGCCTTGTGTTTCATGAAACACAGGGTGTGAATTACAAAAAAAAAATTCCTTGTTCCTATGAGTTTGTAAAATTCAGAATTAAATAAAGTAAAACATTTTTACTGAGGAATTTTCTGAGCTATGGAAGACGTTTCTTCCTCTTTGAAGCACCTACTAACACTTCCATGAAATGCCTATTGGCCTTCCATGGAACACAGTTTGAGAAAAGTTGGTTTGATGTGAGACAATAGAAGATGTTAAGCCAATGTTTCCAAAGATATGTATGATATGTTAAAACTTATTACTTGAAAAACCAAGTTGCATAGTCAAATAAGTTTAGACAGTCAAAGGATTTTCTGTTACTGCAGGAATTCTTGGAAATTTTAGTATGTTAAATATGTTTGTTAATATGTCAATTACATGTTAAAATCTCTAAGAGGATACTACCACATGTAGCATAATCCAGAATAATTGGACTATTGCTTTTCTGTACGAATTCCTATCGACATCTCATGGCATAACAATGTCACGAAACCATAGCTTTGGAAATTTTGTACAAGATCACTGGTTTTCAAGGTATGGTTCCCTGACCAGTAGTATCACCATTATCAAGGAACTTGTAAGAAATGCAAATTCTCAGGCCTTATCACAGATCCAGTGAATCAGAAACTCCGAGAATGGAGAATCTGTGGTTGAACAAGCTCTCTAGGCCATTCTGACAAATGTTACAGTTTGAGAGCTACTATGTTACATAGGTGAAAGATTGACTACAATAATTAGTACAAACATTTTTAACTGGATTTAAATTAGACATGTCATTTAAAAAATAGTATGTTAAAAGTATTGTTGGTATTATGAGTTAATTTGTATCCCATCAAATTTCATATGTGGAAGTCCTAACTAGTACCTTATAACATGATTTTATTTGGAGATAGCACCCTTAAGTGGCAATCAAGTACAAAGAGGTCATATGGGTGGTCTCTAATCCAGTATGACTGGTAGAAGAAGAGGAGATTAGGACACAGTGTGTATATACACAGAAAAGACCATTTGAGGACACAGTGAGAAGGTGGCTTTCTGCAGGTCAAGGAGAGATCTCCGAAGAAACCCAACCTGCAGATATCTTGGCGTTGGACTTCTGGCCTCTAGAATTGAGAGAATATAAAATTTTTTAAAGCCACCAGTCTATGGCATTTGTAATAGTACTGGTAAACTAACACAAGTCTTTTCATAAATCACCGAACTCTTGAATTTAAGTCAAATTTATCCAAGGTGTCCTTTTCCTGTCATAAAGTATTATGTTTACTTTGAAACTTATCTGCATGAAACCTCACAAATGTAACATTTTGGAGGACATTATACAAAACATCATTGCAATTGTTTAATTATATTCTGTTTAATTAAAAGTTTTAATTATATTATTTATAAGCCACAGGAGTCAAAAGAAAGTGTAGAGCAGTTAGAAGCTATTGGCTTGTGAATGTAGTTAGCCTTTCACTTCTTTCCTTTTATTTTGTCTAATTTTAATGTAAAAGCTATGCCCATATTACTTCATCCTCTTGGCTTGTCTTTGTTTTTTCAGGTTACAATGGTAGCATTTGATATTATATTTCAGGAAAGGAAGAGTACATTAGAAAATGTCTAATTTATTTTGGAAAAACAAATCCATTGCTTTTGTCAATTATTAGTACAAAGTACATTAAAATAGAAACATTAATAATGTTTGCCCATTTTTTGCCTAATTTAATAAAATATTTATTCCACACACCATTAATAGATTTAATACCATTATTGATTTAAGTGATGTTGATGTTTTGAGTGGATTAGCCCTTAGGTGGATAGAATTAATTCTTTCTATATGGCTGCTTATTATGAGACTTCCTATGACATATATCTCATAATAGTTCCTGTTGATTGATCTAATTATATACACATGGTTTTATTGGAGCTTTGTGAATCTGGAGATACCCATGTTTGCTTAATGTTCTACAAGCACAATTCAAAACCCTTTAGGCTTACCAGGATTGTTTCCATAATCCTTAATTGAGAAAAGTAAGCCTTGAGAATTTTGAAATACCCTGCCTAAATCAAGCTCCTGGGCCAGAACATTTTCCCATTAGAATTTTTTTTTTTGAGAAAGAATCTTTTTTTTAATGCATATAATCTATTTTTTATGAGTGCCATTTTCTCATTATATGAAATACATTTATTTCTGTGAATTGTACATACAAATATCTTTCCCTTTTGATACTTAATTTTCAAATTTGAGGAATGAATATTTCACAAAATATAAATGATATAAAATAAAATTACATCATAGTAAGCAGTGAATAACAGAGAAATAGCAATAATTCAGTGCAAGGCTAATAATCCTTAAATTGCTACATTTTATGTAGGAAGACAAATAAGTAGAATTCTGTTATTTTAATAACTTTAAATAATTTTTTTGGATACTCAAATAGTAGATGTAAATCTGTGAATCTCAGTTTTTTTAATTGGTCTTCATAATACATTAAGAGTATTATCTTGATGCTTGAAACATGCAATTATGTCTATGATCTGTGATTTATCCTTTTTCTCTGCAGATTTAGCTATTTTTACTTTTTTTTCTTTGTATTGCTTGAAGAATAATTCTGACAAATAAGATTACTCTGTCTGTTTATCCAAGCCAGTGTTTTGGGGTTTTGAGGATCATTTTGTAACAAAACTTTAGCACACTGAAAACCCAAGACAAACCTAAAGTTTAGAAACCTACTTCCACAGATCTATTAAATTTTTTTGACTGAATATTTTTATTTAATATCCCCAACCTTGTGGAACATAAAACAGCAAAACCGTAGAGCTGATTGAAGTCTTCCTATTGGCCACCCCCGCCCTTACCCTGCCCCAATATAGATAGGTTTAGCTACAGTAACACAGACTCATGGAATAGCTGTATTGGAATTGGATAGTGTGTGCGTATGTGCATGGAGAGGATGTCACCGCCTAAAAAGGGAAAGAAATAAGAAATGAGGATCCGTTAAAAAATGGAGAGCTTTGCAGACAAATAATCACATTCTTTAAGCATCCTAAGTAGCTTGCTTTCCTGATACTGTATTTACTAACCTTGATTGGGGGAAAGAGTTGTCTAATAAACTTTGGGAAGCTGAAGTGGCTCAATTAATTCCTAAAGGAAGATAAATGGGTTCATCTGTAGTTTAAGATCAACGAATGCTGATGGTTGCAGTGTAACTTCAAGGAGTTATTTCAAAAGGAGAGAAAGTTTGATCCATGAAATGAAAGTTAGAAGAGATTTATGGTTCAGAAAGGATCAAGAATCAAAAATGATCTGAGAATACTTAAGCAGTGTCAAAATGCACATGTGCTTATTTAAGAACATCTTGTTATAAAAATACCTTGTGATTGATTCATACTTTTTATTTACAATGCCCACAGACATTTAGTGTGCCTTTATTGTTAGGCACTCCATTAAGCGTTTTTAAATTAATCCTCTTAGGAAATTTATGAGGGTGGGAACTATCTTTATCTTCATTTTACAGATGTGAAAACTGAGGCATAAAGAGGTTGAGTTACTTGCTGATAGCAGAGACAGGAGGCAAGAGTCAATTGCGGCATTTTGATTGAATTCTTATCTCTAAACGATACTGCCTAATTGTGAAATAACTGTTGAAAATGTGAACATTATGAAACTGGGACACCGTTCTTGTCAAAAATTGCACCACATCAAACCAAAGACACTAAGAATTGTCAGTCTCGTTTTCCAAATGAAAAACAAAAATGATCAGTTTCTATCTGAATCCTCATATTCTGCATTATCTACTAGTTCCCTCATAACCATTTAGAAAGTATTAGTGCAATAAAATTGAGATTATAGAGTCAACTAATGATTTTTTAAATATTCCTCCCAGTGCCATAGACACATTTTCTTTTTTCCTGTCATAATCTTTATATTTGGACAACATATTTACATTTCTTTGTTGTGTGTAACTCAATTTTTTCCCCCAGTGTTTTCAAATAGTCCAAGTATCAGTCTTTAAATCTGTTAATGATGTTCAATTGAAGATTTAGCCAGTGATTCAGTTTTTCCCTAAATATAATATTGTTTCTCTCTAAAGAGATATGGAGGGAAAAGCTTCAAATAGCAGACATGTAGCTCTGCTTTAAATCTGGATTAACAGTAGTGTCTTGAAAACATTGGTTAACTTAATAATACGAAAATGTAGTATGCAGCTGTAGTTAGTGAGTTTGCTTTCTTATGTGCATAATATGAGCTTGTAATGGAAGTAATGTCATATAGTATTTAACTCTGACATTTAGTGTTTGCCCTAGTAGATGGTCTTCCTTTTACTTAAGTGCCATTACTTTTATGTAGTCCATTTTCATTGCATTTAGTCCCATTTTAGCAATAATGCTTGCATGATTTACCAGGCAAATGCAATCTTTGCCCTGAATGGCATAGTGCAAGAAAAAATGGAAGCTGTTAAGAGGCTGAATGGCAAAAAAGTATTATTGACCTATGCTGGCAGCCATGTGTTTCAATTATTTTCAAGAATCCATTTGTCAAATAAGTGAAGCGATGTGGGACGTCCAGTTCAAGCTGGGGTTAGTGCCTTTCTACATCTGATATGATGTATCTTCTGTAGCCATTTAATTGAATCACCCAATTTATTTTTCAAGCAACAATGCTCTACCAAGAGCCATGACATTAAACAATTAAATATGAGTTTAAAAGTCTACGTTTTGTGTTGTTCATCATTCCTCCGCAGCAGAAAGTGAGCCCAAGGGCCTGAGGATTTCTGATCTGGTAGAGTAAAAGCTGAGCTTCTGGGGGAACACTGCAACTGTCCTATGTGGAAACATTATAAAAATAATAACATTTCATAATTCTTATTTCTTTTAGCAGAATGGTGATGTAAACATGTAGAATTGAACTGATATTACTCAATAATTCCTTGAGAGACACCATTCTGTGTGGAAAAGCAAACTCGACTGTGGTAGCTTTAACTAATGCTCAATGAGTTTGATCAAGAATGCTTTTTTATTTGAAATGGCTGCCTTTTGTGAATACAAAAAAGAAATCCTAATTTAAAAAAAAGCAGACTTTCAGAAAATTGTGAAGAGAAATATGCAGTTAAGGAAGACTTCCATTTTCAAATTACTAGAATATTTTGGGCCATTAGCACTTCCAACATTCTTAAAACTTTTAAAGAAAAGCAAGATAACTAACCACAAGTCTTTTATCTGGGGGGTGGAGGAGGCATGAAGATAGAGAATGAAAGGAAGGGAGAGAAAATTCAGATCAAATATGTCCTGGCTTTAGACAAGATAACTGCTGTGGAAAAACTTTTCAATTTTCATTTTAATTTATTTTTCCTGGAGTATTAATTCTATGATAAGTTTTAAGAGCACTTTATGTTGTTTTCTTGTGTTGCTAACTTAGACATACAGATACGTTTTTGATCTAAGGAGAATAATTACTGTAACTCAGAGAACAGAAGCAACTTATATATTTTTTTCAATTAACATTCAACAATTAAATTTTAATATGGTCAGGGAATTGTTCAGATCCTTTTGTATAGGGATACCGCACCTTTAATTATCTGCCCTCTGGTGCCAAGCCTTTTCTTTGAGTGCTTCCATAAAAGCTTATTGCAGCTAGTTATTGAGCAAATTAGTACTTGAGTTTTGGTGAAAAATGTCTTTATTAGTCCTAAAACCGGAGTCACTGTGCATTCCCAGAAGGCGTGATTTTGTTTGATGAATAAATCTAGTAATTATCCTGCTGTTAGGGCTGTACCGCAAATGTCATAAGCAGATAAACAGAGGGAGTAAGCCTTCCGTAAATTCTCTAATTATCTATGTTGGACTACTTATCGCCTGCAGATGATTTATGAGCATATTGATATATCCTTAAGTATGTTCATTTGAGTTCACAGATGCAAATAATTAAGGCACTAGTCATTTACAAAGGAGGCTTCAGGTCAGGGTCATTTCATTATAAAACTTCAGCCTGATTTAGACTATGAAACAAGATATAAGTATAATATACTTGATCAGGATATTTCCTAAGAGATTTTTAATTTTCTTTCTTATTCTCCTATTCTGTAGGTACTATTATTCTTACCATTATTTTCATTAAATAAGATTTTTTCAACTTCCCTATGTCATCTATTTTTAATTTCATTTTAGGAAATATTAATTGTCCTTTTTTAAATATATTTAATCCGCTTAGTAAAATGATGACTAGGAAATGGCAGAAATGCTTTAAAACATTTATAATGGCATTTTTAAATTTCTAAAACATGTTCTTTGAATACAGGTGTTTTGTTTTTTCTCTTCTTTGGCTATTTCACTTGTGGTAACTGATGACTTTCTTAAACAGGAGAATATTTTATAAAGGATGTTTCATTTTTATGCTTATTTGGTAATTGACTAAGAAATCAAAATGTATAAATGCCTCCAAAATAATATTCTATTACTTAACAATTAAAGCTAATACACCAGTGTGTAATAGGAAAAGAAGTTACTCAGAAAAGTTTAATGTGATCATTTAATGAAAGTATTCGATGATAGATTTCCAACACATTCAATTATAAACAGTTTAAGATGAATGATCCTAACATGTGTATCTTGGTACTTCTCGAACTGTTATGTTTGGAAGAAAATATACCAACTAAAGGAGAAAGTAGATACTGTAGCATATTTTAAAACAATGTGCAAAAAATTTAGCAAGCAGAAACAAATTCTTTTGATATTGCCAGCAAAGAGCTAAATAGAATCACATGAATGTAATCATCTACTTGATTGCTTGATTTATGTGTATGAGGCAAATTTGTTTCTGGCCAAACTCATATTAAAGTGAAGTTTAGCTACAAAATACTTGAAAAAGGACACTGATAGTGTTCTCAAGGGATTTATTTCACTTTGGGGTCAATGTATTTCCCAAGGTCTGATAAGAGCAAATTAATTGGAAATTAAGCATGCGTGCACACACACACACACACACACACACACACACACTCACAAAGAAGGATCATTTCAGTAGTCTCAAATTAAGAGGGACAGTGCCCAAATCCCTAGAATCAATCCAGTCTACATGGAGCCCTTTATAAAACTGGTCTGTCTCTTGATATTGGAGCCAAATTCTTAGCAGAATTGCTACCAACTGAAAACCAAAAGAGTGAGTCAGCGTTGGTCTGGCACTGGCTCAATTGCTGGGAGTTTTACTTGGCATTTGTGAATGAATAGAAACTATTCGAATTAATTTAGTTTGTATCATTTCACTAGAATTTGGTAAATAAAGGGACATTTCTGCTTCATGTATCAAGGTAGTATTTCATGAAAGTACTGTAATAAAGGGATTTCTCCTCTGATGTGCCCTACCTGCTTTTTTCTCCTTCGAAAACACATTTCCAGGTATCTTCCACATCCTATTTCAGCCCTTCTACTCCGCCGGTGTGTAACAGAGATCACATTCACGTGCTTGGGATGCGATGTATCAGACTTGATATTCTTTCTCTTTCGTCATGCGCTAAAACAGTTAAGTATTATAAAGCTTATTGAAAAGAAAAATCCAGTCAGCTTTTATTTCAGCTTGTCAACAGAGATATCCTGAATACCAGCCCTCTTCCAAAAATTATCTTATCATGAATACAGACTGCAGAAATGCATTTTATCATACAAATAGTTTATCAGTACTAAGTCATAAAAACTAAGTCTTAGAATTAGAGCCTGCAAAAATAATCACTTTTCACATTTCTACCAGTCATATGCAAAAATTGACATTTCTACAAGTACATCTTTGAAAATTCCTTATTGGTAAATTTTTTTTCCAGGTTTTACCTAAAGAAAGTGAATATGCCCTTAACAATAATTTTGATATCATCAGTAAAACTATATATTTTTTGTAAATAGAATATGGATTTATAACTAAGTCTTAAAAGCCAGTACTTTAACAAGTAGACTTTTTTTACTCAAAATGTTATTTTAGTATATATGAAATTATACATCTGTGAAAAATCCTTAGAAACAGGTTAAAATAATCACACTTTTCAGGGAAGTTAAGTGGTTTATCCAAGATCATGTAGCTAGAACAAAATTAGAATGCAGGTCTTCTGACTTCTAGTCCACTTTCCTATACAGCACTGTGTTCAATCTATTCTCACACTATAGTTCTCAATACATGTACTTTCTACTCAAACCCATCATTCTCTTGACATTTATTAAATAATTTTAGATATTGCATAAATATTCTTAATTTATTAAGAGTTTACATTTCCAGAGAATTTTGGTATTTATTGATTCCAATTGCTCCACAAAACTGGTAAGAATAGACTTTCCCTCAATTATAGAAATTTAATTTTTTTTTGTATTTTACATTTTCAAACTATGACATAAAAGACCATATAAAGGATCAATAAATATGTGTTGAGCAAATTTGTTGAATAAGTTAAATAAAAACACACACACACATAATTTTGCTTTAATATATGCACTCATTCTTTTATAATATTCTATTTTATCTCTCATTCTTTATATGTTGCCATAAGCAAAATATCTGGGACATACATAATTGTTATGACAGGGCTGATATTTTATAGTAAAGAAGGAAAATGAAGCTGGTATCTAACAATTATTTTCTTCTGAGTAAAAGTATGTTTTATATGTTTATATACATATAAAACATTTAAAGGTATACATTACATAACATGTTATATATCTAATACCATGTTATATGTGTGTGTATTCATGTATATGTGTATCTGTGTTTATATATCTATAATACACAGCTATTGATTTCAAAACTTTCTTCACTAAAATTATTATTAATGAACTATTTAATAGTTCTTCAGCAAGCATTTTTCTTTTTGAAAAATGACAAAAAAACCAGTAGTAAGCAACTGCAGTGTGCCTAAAATTGTGCTGAGATTGTGAAGTCTCAGATAGTTGGAATTGGCTCAGACACTGTGGGTGCCTGACATTATCTCACAGGAATCTTTGTTCTGGAAATTAACTATGCAGGACAATGATTCCACTGTTTTGATGTCAGCCCCTGAACTTCTGGATAGATGGGAGGCAGAGAAGGGTCCTGCAGATGTCGGGAGGTCTAAGACAATTCTTTTTGGCTTTCTGATGTGGATTCTGTAGTATTGGAGCCAGAATAGTTTTATCTCTCCACATATCCTTTACGGAAACAATTTGGTAGTCAATGTTAAGAAGTTCCAAAAAATTCCTGAATATTTCAGGTCTTTTTTGTTGGCTATTGTTAAAACAAATAAAATGAAAAAGAGGAAAAATATTTAAGAATCACTCAGTACCCCCATAAAAATGTACAATTATTATGTGTCAAAAGTTTTTAAAAAGTGTCATAAAAATTATAAAGTAGGTTATAAGTGATTATTTCATTTTCACAAAACACAACACACACACACATATACCCTAAACCACATACTGGAACACCATTTCATTAAATGCTGGTACTTGAAACGGAGAACATAGAGAAACAGATAAACAGCAGTATTTCTATGCAGCATCCAATCACTGTCAGCAGCTTATTTTTATGAGTAGTAAATTTACTTTCAAATTAAGCACAGTGACCAAAGAGAATGTTATGCTAGAATTTAAATAACAATATATCACTTGGCTGGTTGTCATGCATAAAATAGAATCAGGAAATCCTATTGATGCTGTGATAGCACTATTAACTGACCTACAAGGACAGAAGCACAAAGGTAGATATCTAATTCCCTTGCTCCTTGCCCAAGTGAACATTTTTCAAAAAAGCTAACTAGTTAGAATCATTGATTTTCCTCTTTGCTATTCTATTATTCTCTCCAAAATATCAGCTTATTCCTTTTAGCATGACTCCATTAAATCTTGCAGTTTATCACAGAGATAACATGCCTGGTAAAGAAGTAAATGGAAGTTCAGAAATATCACAAATTATAATTTGCAGTTTCTATAGTTATCTCATTTGTTATGTCTGACAAAATTGTCATAGAACTTTGATGTTAGACATTTTTCTGAACCTGTTTCTTCTCTTTCCCTGCTGCTGAAGACTTTCCTTTTTCTATCAGTGAGTACTTTACATAACCTAGTGAGAGAGTTGTCTGTGTGTGTTTCATTTGTTTGATTTGAAATAATTGCTTTTGAAATTGTATTTGATAATCTGAAAGAGTAAAAACAAAAGCAAAACCCCAATTCAGCTCATCATAACCCTGGGAATTACGCTTCATGTTTATATCTCCTCTTTGGTTGCAGTGTTTTAATTTTCTACCACTTTATTGATTGAAAATTATATAATGTGGTTACCTTTACATAATAAAGAAAATATATTGATTAGTTTAAAAAGTTGAATCTATTTCCCTATTATGCATATTCTTCACACTTTCTCCAGTTTTTAATAATCTTTGTTTGTTGTATTTAATTCATTTTTGCTTCCTCCTCTAAAACCACCAAAATTGATGCATCAAAATTTAGAAGAAGAGAGTTAAAAATGGAATAAGCTACCAATAGTTTTTATTCTTTTTAGACTGTAGAACCTTGTTTATTGAACAACAAAAAAGCTATAAGTATTTTTTATAAGTTTCCCAAGATTTGTAATGTTGAGGATTTTCCCTTCAAAATATTTAGTATCAGGTGAAAAATCCTCCTTAAGCAATATATGAGTTTGATCAGTAGATGGGATGTGTTTTGGATTTTGTCATGAATCAAATCATTTCAGTTCAGGTACTCTGGATTCTGTGAATTGGATAGAATCTTGTGTGTGTTATGCAGTGTTTACAGCTTAATCAGAGGAAGCAGAGAAATCCATGAAGAGCCCATTTCCATGGCCCTCTAAATGAGCTGCACCAAGCACAAAATGAAATCCACTTATCCATCAAAAACTACAGCTAAAAGGTGTTAAAAGATCTTTAAGGGTGTGTTTTATAATGGAAAAGTTAAATGAAAAATCTGTGAGAAGTATGTATGATTTCTTCTGGTATATTGCACAAGATTAGAAGGACAAGAGGAAGATATTAAGAAAATAGATAACATTTAGAAATATTATAGATATATCTTTCATTCCACTCTTTTCACAAAATTATCATCATCCTTTGGCCAATAGTCAACAACAATCTTCAACTTCTTTGAGGAAGATTGCTGAATATGATATCTTCTCATTTATTGTGACTGAATAAAAACAGACATATCGAGTAATGAAACAAAATAGAGGGTTCGGAAATAAACCCATATGTATACAGTTAAATGATTTTTAACAAGAATACCAAGAATATACTATGGGAAAAGAATAGCCTTTAACAAACGGTGCTAGGAAACTGGCTATACACATGAAAAAGAATAACAATGGACCCTTACCCCTTACACAAAAATCAACTCGAAAGTGAATTGAAGATTTAAATGTAAAATTGTAAAATGTCTAGAAGAAAACATAGGGGAAATGGCTTCATAACATTGGTCTTGGGAATGATTTCTTGGATATGACACAAAAACACATGCAACAAAAGCAAAAACAGACAAGAGGAACTACATCAAACCAAAAA
>CAUYSK010051203.1:0-21608 GCA_963575035.1 Avahi laniger | reverse complement strand
CTTAATAGTGCTATTGCTGGATCGAATGGTATTTCTATTTTTAGCTCTTTGAGGTGTCTCCAGATTCTTTTCCACAGAGGCTGCACTAATTTGCAGTCCCACCAGCAGTGTAAAAGTGTTCCTGTCTCTTCACATCCTTGCCAGCATTTATTGTTTTGGGATTTTTTTGATAGAGGCCAATCTCACTGGGGTTAGGTGATATCTCATTGTGGTTTTGATTTGCATTTCCCTAATGACTAATGATTTCGAGCATCTTTTCATGTGGCTTATTAGCTTTTAATATCTTTTTTGGTAAAATCTGTATTCAAATCTTTTGCATTCCCCTTCTTTTTTTGGCAGCTCTTATTTCTGAGCTGTAGAGTTCTTTACATTGTCTGGTTAGAAGTCTTCTCTCAGATACATGTGGTGTAAATATTTTCTCTCAATCTGTAGCTTACCTTTTAATTTTACTAATGATGTATTTTTAAAAACTGTAGTAAAATATACATAGCATAAAACCATTTAAACCATTTTTAAGGGCACAATAATGCAATTCAGTGGCATAGCAGAGAGGTACATTCACAATATTGTGCAACAATCACCATTATCTATTTACAGGACATTTCATTATCCCACACGGAAACCTTATACCCATTAAGCAGTAAATTCGCATTCTTCCCTCTTCCCAGCCCCTGGTAAACCTCTGTTTCTGTTTCTGTGAATTGCCTATTCTAGACACCTCACGTAGGTGGAATTACACTGTATTAGCTCCTTTGTATCTGGCTTATTTGACTTAGCATGTTTTCAAGATTCGTCCATATTGTAGAAAGCATTGTAATTTTGTTCCTTCTTGGGGATGAAAATATTCCATTGTTTGTTGTATTTTTGGGCTACCAAAACAAAATATCACAAACTAAGTGGCTTAAACGACAGAAATTTATTTTCTTACAGTTTTGGTGACTGAAAGTCTTAAAATCAAGGTGTTGGTGGGTTTATTTTCTTCCAAGGCCTCTCTCCTTGACTTATAGGTGGCCTCCTTCCCACTGCGCCCTCACGTGACTTTTCCTCTGTGCATATACATCCCCGACATCTCTCCTCCTCTTATGAGGACACCAGCCATATTGGATTAGAGCTCACCCATATAACGTCACTTAACATTAAGTATCTCTTTAAAGCCCCTATCTCCAAATACAGTCACATTCTGTGGAAATAGGGGTTAGAGCTTCAACATATGAATTTTTGGAGGGACACCGTTCAGTTCATAATATACACATATACCACATTTTGTTTATCCATTTATCAAGTGTTGATGGACACTTGAGTTGTTCACAGCTTTTGACTATTGTGAAACATTTGTGTATGTGAACATTTGTGTATGAGTATTTGTTTGAGTCCCTGTTTTCAATTCTTTTGGTAAATATTTACAAGTGGAATTTCTGGGTCATATGGTATACCATGTTTACCATTTTGAGGAATTGCCAAACTGTTTTTCACAGCTGCTGCACCATTTTACATGCCTCCTAACCCCAGGATTTCAGTTTCTCTCTATCCTCACCAGCACTTGCTATTTTGTGTGTGTGTGTGTGTGTGTGTGTGTGTGTGTCTTATGATAGTCATCCTAGTGGATGTGAAATGGTATCTAATTGTGGTTTTGATTTGCATCTTCCTAATAATTGAGTTTCTTTCCTCTGTTTAATGGACATTTGTGGTCTTCTTTGAAAAAACATCTATTCAAGTCCTTTGCCCATTTTTAATTGGGTTCTTTATTATTTATTTTTGTTGAGATATAGGAACTCTTCAGATATTTTCAATATTAGACTTTTATCAGATATGTGATTTTCAGTTCCATGGATTACCTTTTCATCCTCTTAAGATGTCCTTTGATGCAAAAAACTTTTTAATTTTGATGAAGTCCAGTTTGTCTATTTTTTCTTTTGTTGCCTATGCTTTTGGTGTCACACTTAAGAAAACATTGCTAAATCCAAGTCATGAAGATTTGCTCCTCTGTTTTCTTTTAAGAGTTTTATAGTTTTCACTCTTAAGTCTGATGAATTTGGGTGAATTGTTATAAGATAGGTATTCACCTTCATTATTTTGCATGTGGATATCCAGTTTTCCCAGAACCTGTTTTTGAAGAGAGTGTCGTATCCCTGTTGAATGGTCTTGGTCCCTTTGTCCCAGTCAGTTGACCATATTTATGAGGGTTTTTTTTATGGGCTCTGTATTTTATTCCATTGGTCTGTATGTCTGTCCTTAAGTCAGTACAACATTGTTTTGATTACTGTAGCTTTGAGGTAAATTTTGAAATCAAGAAGTGTGAGTGCTCCAACTTTGTTCTTTTTCAAGGTTGTTTTGACTGTGGAAGGTCTTTTGAGATTCTGTATGAATTTTAGGATGGGTTTTTCTACTTTTGCAAAAAGTGCTGTTAGGATTTTGATAGGGATTGCATTGAACCTGTATTTTGCTGTGGGTAGTACTGTCATCTTAACAATGTTAATCTTCCAGTCCATGAACATGGATGCTTTTCATTTATTTAGGTCTTTAATTTCTTTCTGTAGTATTTTATAGATTTTGGTATATAAATCCTTCATTTCCTTGGTTAAATTTATTCTGAGCATTTTATTCTTTTTGATGTTATTGTAAATGCAATTTTTTTAAATTTCCTTTTTGGATTCATGCTAGTGTATGGTAACACAACATAATTTTGTGTGTTGGTTTTGTTATCCTGCAACTTTGCTGAATTCACTTAGCTCCAAGTCTTTTTTTTTTTTTTTTTAACGTGGAGAGTTTTTTACATGTACAGTCATTCATCTGTGAACATAGATAACTTTACTTCCTTTCCAATTTGAATGATTTTTATGTCATTTTCTTACATAATTCCTCTGGCTAGAACTTTTAGTACGTATGTTGAATACAATTGGTGAAAGTGGACGTCCTTGCCTTGTTCTTGGTGTTAGGGGAAAGCTTTCAGTCTTTCACCATCGAGAGTGATGTTAGCTGTGAGTTTTTCATGTTGAAGAAGTTCCTTTCTATTCCTAGTTTATTTTGTGTTTTTATCTTGAAAGGGTGTTGGATTTTTGTCAAATATTTTTTCTGCATCAATTGAGATGATTATGTGGTTTTACCCTTCATTCTATTACTGTGGCAAATTGCACTGTTGGATTTTACTATGTTGAATCATCTTTACATTATGGGGCTAAATCCCACTTGATCATGATGTATGATATAATCCTTATAAATAGCTGCTGAATTCTGTGTGCTAGTATTTTGTTGAGGTTTTTGCATCTATGTTCATAAGGGATATTGGCCTGTTGCCTTTTTTTCCTTCTTGCAGTGTCTTTGTCTGGCTTTGGTATCAGGGTGATGCTGGCCTCATAGAGTAAGTTAGGAAGTGTTCTCTCTTGTTCTGTTTTGGAAGAGTTGTGGAAGGATTGATATTCCTTTGTTGCTTGGTAGATTTTACCATTGAATCCATCTGGTCCTCAGCTTTTCTTTGTTTGGGAGTCTTTTGATTACTGAGTCAATCTCCTTACCTATAGGTCTATTCAGATTTCCTGTTTCATCTCGAGTCAGTTTTGGTAGTCTGTGTATATCTAGGAATTTTTTTCCATTTCATTAAGTTATCAAATTTGTTTATGAAGAATTATTCACAGTATTCTCTTATAATCCATTTTCTTTCTTTCTTTCTTTCCTTCTTTCCTTCTTTCTTTCTTTCTTTCTTTCTTTCTTTCTTTCTTTCTTTCTTTCTTTCTTTCTTTCTTTCTTTCTTTCTTTCTTTCTTTTATTTGAGACAGAGTCTCACTTTGTTGCTTGGGCTAGAGTGCTATGGCGTCAGCCTAGTTCACAGCAACCTCAAACTCCTGGCCTCAGGCAATCCTTCTGCCTCAGCCTCCTGAGTAGCTGGGACTACAGGCATGCACCACCGTGCCCGACTAATTTTTTTTTCTATATATATTTTAATTTTCCAGCTAATTTCTTTCTATTTTTAGTAGAAACACGGTCTCGCTCTTGCTCAGTCTGGTCTGGAACTCCTGAGTTCAGACAATCCACCCGCCTCAGCCTCCCAGAGTGCTAGGATTACAGGTGTGAGCCACTACACCCGGCCAATCCTTTTAATTTCTATAAAATGAGTAGTAGTGTTCCCTACTTATATTTCTGCTTTTAGTAAATTGATTCTTATTCCTTTGTTAAAGTCAGTCTTAGCTAGACTAGGTTTGTCAATGTTTTTGAACTTTTCAAAGGACCAACTTTTGGTTTTATTGATATTCTTTATAGATTTTCTATTCTCTATTTTATTTATATCTACTCTGCCCTTTATTATTTCTTTCTTTCCAGTAACTTTGGGCTTGGTTTGCTCTTTTTATAGTTCCTTTTTTTTTTCTTTTTGGAGATAGGATCTTGCTCTATTACCTGGACTAGACTGCAGAGTGGCATCATCACAACTCATTGCAGCCTCAAACTCCTATGTTCAAACAGTCCTCCTGCCTCAGTCTCTCAAGTAGCTGGGACTACAGGTACACACCACCACCACGTCTGCTAATTTTTGTAGAAATGAGATCTTGCTATGGTGCCCAGGCTGATCTTGAACTCCTGGCCACAAGTGATTCTCCTGCCTTGACCTCCCCAAATGCTAGAATTACAGGTGTGAGCCACCACACCTGGCCTTTTTCTGGTTCCTTAATGTATGCAGTTAAGTTATGGGTTTGAGTTTGTTTTTTTTTTTAAAGGCAGGTGTTTACATCTATAAATTTTTCTCCTAGCACTGCTTTTGCCGAGTCCTATGTGTTTGGTATGTCCTGTTTCTATTTTAATTCATGTCAGTTTATTTTCTGGTTTACCTTGTGATTTCTTCTTTGACTCATTGGTTCTGTTATACATTTCTAGTTTCATTCCATTGTGGTGAGAAAAGATATCAATCTTTTAAAATTTATTAAGACTTGGTTTATGGATTAACATGTGGTCTATTTGGAGAATGTTCCATGAGCACTTGAGAAAACTGTATTTTACTGTGGTTGGGTGATGTGCTCTGTATATGTCTGTTAGATGTAATTGATTTTTAGTGTTGTTCAAGTCTTCTATTGCTAATCTGTTTGGTTGGTCTATCCATTGTTGAAAGTAGGATATTGAACCAGTTATTATTGGACTATTTCTTCCTTTAATTCTGTCTGTTTTTGCCTCATATATTTTGGGCATCTGTGGTTAGGCATGCTTAATTGTTTATAATTATTCTTTTGCTGGATTGAACCTTTTATTCCAGTATACAATGTTCTCCTTTGTCTTGTGTAACCTTTTTTGACTTAAAGTCTATTTTGTCTGACTAAGTAATATAGCTAACCCAGTTCTCTTTTGGTTACTATTTGCTTTTAATATAATTTTTCATCCTTTTTCATTCAACCTCTTTGTATCTAAAATAAGTCTTTTGTAGACAGCATATAAATGGATCATGTTTTTAATCGAATCTGCTAAACTCCTTTTCTTTCTTTCTTTTTAATTTCAAAATATAAAGGGGGTACAAATGTTTTTGTTACATGGATGACTTTTGTAATGCTTAAGTCAGGGCTATTAATGTGCCCATCACCTGAATAATATTTATTATAACTGTTAGGTAGGTTTTTATCCCTCCTTGCCTTCTTGATTTCCAGTGACTTTTACTTCTCTCTGTGCCCATGTATACCCATCAATAGTTTCAAATTATTCGAGAGTACATATGGTGTTTGTTTTTCCATTCTTGAGATACTTAGAATAATGGTCTCCAGTTCCGTCCAAATTGCTGATAAAGACAATAATTTGTTTCATTTTTTATGGCTGAGCAGTACTCCATGGTGTGTGTGTGGGTGTGTGTGTGTTTGTGTTTGTGTGTGAGTCACATTTTGTTAATCTACTCTCAAATTGATGGACACTAGATTGATTCCACATGTTTGTGATTGTGAATTGTGCTGCAATAAACATTTAAGTACAGGTGTCTTTTTGATAAAATGACTTCTTTTCCTTTGGGTAGATACCCAGCAGTGGAATTGCTGGATCAAATGGCAGGTCTACTTTTAGATCTTTGAGAAATATCCATACTGTTTTCCATAGAGGTTGTATTAATTTGCATTCCCACCAACAGTGGAACCAACAGTCCTTTCTCTCTGCATCCATGCCAGCATCTATTGTTTTTTGACTTTTTAATAATGGCCATTCTGACAGGGGTAAAGTGATATCTCATTGTGGTTTTAATTTACATTTCACAGATGTATGGATGTTGAGCATTTTTTCATATTTATGTTGACTATTTGTCTTCTTTTGGAAAGCTTCTCTTCATGCCTTTTGCCCACTTTATAATGGGCTTGTTTGTTTTTTTCTTACTAGTTAGAGTTTCTTTGTAGATTCTGGATATTAGCCCTTTGTCAGATGTATAGTTTGTGAATATTTTCTCCTGTTCTGTAGGTTGTCTATTCATTCTGTTGATTATTTCCTTTGCTATGCAGAAGCTTTTTAATTAATCAAGTCCCATTTATTTATTTTCATTGTTGCTATATGAATTCTGTCCTTTAATTGGAGACTTCCATGCACTTACATTTAGAATAATTGCTGAGGAGTGAGGATTTACTTTTGCCATTGAGCTATTTGTTTTCTGTATGTGTTATGTGTTTTTTGTCCCTCAATTCCTCTGTTACTGCCTTTTTTTTCCAGTTAGTTGAATTTTTGTAATGTGCCATTTTGATTTCTTTTTTCGTTCCTTTTCTGTGTATTTTTAGTTATTTTCTCAGGTTACCTCAGGGATTATAATTAATGCCTTAAATTTATAACAGCCTAGTTTAAATGATGCTAAATTAGTTTCAAGTGGTGTGCAAATACTGTAGCTATGTATCTCTGGCCCTCCCTCCTCCTCCGTATTGTTATTGTTTCAAATTACATTTTTGTACATTGTGTACCATTAACATAAATTTATAATTTTTTTTATGCTTTTGCCTTTTAAATCATGTAGGAAAAATAAGGAGTTACCAACACAAAGTATAATAATACTGGCTTTTATATTTACCGATTTAGTTAATTTTATCAGTATTCTTTATTTCTTCTCATGGCTTTGAATTACTGTCTAATGTCTAATTTCAGCCTACAGTATTCTCTTTAACATTTCCTGTACAGTAGGTCTACTGGTAAAAAGTTCCCTAAGCTTTTGCTCGTTTGGAAATGTCTTCATTTCTCCTTCATTCTTAAAGGATTGTTTTGCTGGATGTAGAATTCCTGGTTGATAGTTTTTTCTTTTTCTTTGGGAACTTTAAATGTTTCATCTTACTGCCTCTGGCCTCCATGGTTTCTGATGAGAAATAAGCTGTTAATCTTTTCGAGCATCCCTCATTTTGTCAAGTTACCTCTCTTGTTGCTGTCAAATTCTCTTTGTCTTTAGGTTTCAATAATTTGACTATAATGTGTCTCAATGTGAATCTCCTTGAGTTTATCCTGCATAGAGTTTGTTGAGTTTCTTAAATGTGTAGATCATGTCTTTCATCAGATTTGAGAAGTTGTTAGTTATTTCTTCAAATATTTTTTCTTCCCCTTATCTTTCTCTTCTTCTTCTAGGTCTCTAATGGTACATATGTTGGTACCCTCGGTAATGTCCCACAGGTCCTTCAGGGTCTGTTCATTTTTCTTCATTCTTTTTTTTCTTTCTACTTCTGAGACTGGATAATCTCACTTGTTTTTTCCTCACATTTGCTAATCCTTTATTCTGCCTGCTTAAATCTGCTGTTGAAATCCTCTACAAAGTTTTTTAAATTTTATTTCTACTTTTCAGCTCCATGGTTTCTGTTTGGTTCCTGTTCCAATTTCTATGTTTTAGTCAAAGTCTCTTTTTCTTGTGAATAATTTCTTGTTTCTTTGTATGTTTTTGAGAACTGGATATACTTAAGTGTTATAGTATGGTAACTCTGTAAATTTATTTTTCCCACTGAGTGATTACTGATTTTTGCTTTTTGAGGGCTTGTTAAGTTTGTGACTTTACAAGCTATTTTTGCAAAGTGTGTATTCTTTTCTGTGTATAGTCACAAGTTTTTGTCCTGTTACCTTTGTGGTAAGGTGGTGATCTGACAAGATTTCCTTAAATATCTGGCTCCAAAAAGGGGGGCAAAAATATTTCCACTTTCTTTAATTGTTCTGTTAGATACTGTCAGTGAAAGCCACTGCTGTGGAGAGGACTGGAACTGATGCATCTATC
Source organism: Avahi laniger (assembly GCA_963575035.1). Taxonomy (NCBI): domain Eukaryota; kingdom Metazoa; phylum Chordata; class Mammalia; order Primates; family Indriidae; genus Avahi; species Avahi laniger. The sequence continues at coordinate 13,429 of CAUYSK010051203.1, read as the reverse complement.
TGTCCCAGTCCTGTAGGGCACTGCCAGACCATCCAAAATGCAGAACCAAATTTCTGAAGGACATTTTCCACAGTGTTCCTCCCGGCACCTCTCTCCAGGAACATGGACTTCTATTTCCACTGCCACGAGAGGTGGGGGGTCTGAGAAGTGGAAATGATAGTTGTTTATGCATGCTACTCACTTACAAAAAATCAGTAGCCTTTTCCTTCATCAAGCACTCCTCTGGTTGTTTAAAATGTCTGATCAGGTTCTAGAGTTTTAAAGTAGTTGATTCCAATTGCTTTTTCTAGTTCAGTTTTTAGTTTGGTGGAGGGACGGACTCCTAGATATTCTTATTCTGCCATTTTCTATAAATGATGTCTTTAGAAGTACAAATGTTTTAAATTTGACTAAGCCCAATTCATCAGTTATTTCTTTTATAGATCATGCTTTTGGTATCATATCCAAGAATTCTTTGCATAAAACCTGGTGACAAAGATTTTCTCCTGTGTTTGTTAGTGTGGGTGGATGGGAAAACTTTAGGGTATAGGCAGGTCACATGGTAGTTGTAAAGGGAGTTTGGCTTGGTGAGAACTGTCTGGGAGGAATGGGTACACAAGTTGGCTGTGTGGGGCTTACACAGGGAATCTGCACACTGGTGTGGCAGGAAGCCTTTGGTGGGGTTAGTTTCTATGTTGAGAGGGCTGCAGGACAGCCATCTCCAGGTTGAGCTTGCACGTTTGCTAAGGCTGCACATTTGCCAAGGGACTATACTGTCTGGGCATGTGGCTGAGCAGAGTTTTACTGGATGTCCTCACACTTATACCAAGAACCACTCTGCAGCAGCTGAAAACCATGGGAGAGCCCCCTTTGTCCTTCAGTGTCCCTTTGGCAACCTCCACCCAGAAGCTTAACAGTTTCATGTTTATTTCAAAGGAGAAATGCTCAGTGGAATTTTGTCTATTATCACATAGTAGAAGAGTAGTACATATAGAGCTAACAGGCAATAAATTGATAAGTGATACGCAACACATCAAGCATTGTTTATATTAATAGGCCATTCTTTGAGGCTTGAAATTATTTCTTTTCTGTTTTTTTTTTTGAGACAGGGTCTTCAGGATCTTCCTCTGTTGCCCAGGCTAGCATGCAGTGGCATCATCCTAGCTCACTGCAACCTTGACTTCCTGGGCTCAAGCAATCCTCCTCCTTCAGCCTCCCAAGCAGCTAGGAATACAGACACACATGATCACACTTGGCTAATATTTTTAGTTTTTGTAGAGATAGGATCTCGCTATGTCACTAAGACTGGTCTTGCACTCCTGGCGTCAAGCGATCCTCCTGCCTTGGTCTCCCAAAGTGTTAGGATCACAGGCATGAGCTACCACACCCAACCTTGGAATTATTTCTTATAAGTATTCCTAGTCCTCAGCATATTTATTATTGAAAACGTTCAACCATTTAGTAATCTTATAAAGTAGAAAATTATGTCCCTGTACTTGGTCTCTGAGATGAAACCTCCAGGGTATCTTACATGGAAATTACACTAGTGTCATGTGCTTATTTCCATTGCACACTTAAGGAAATAAGAGTGTGTCTTTTCTTTGTTAACTGATTAGCCCACATTCTTGTGTAGGAGTCTGTTAACATTGTTCATTAAAAATTTATTTCCTGTTATCACTATACTGTATTTTAAAGATATATTTATATGGTATTTTGAATGTAGATAAACATTGTTATTTGGGACTTTAATTAATTTGGAACTGTGTCTAACTAATTTTGTGAATTTAAAATTTTCTTAATGTCCATTTTATATCATATCTTATAGAAAAGGTGGATAGTTCATTTTAGATTTATCAGTACCTTTTCTAATTGGTCCATAATGCCCTGGTCATGCTGTTTTCGTGGGTACATATTTTGAATATCATCCCTGCTTATATGTACGAAAAGGTACTTAATTTGATTGGTTAGGACACGAAAATAATAGGTAAAATCCCTGAGACGTGTGCAGATTTTTTTTATGTTTTTCTTTTCAGTGAGAGGTACTTTCTTCTTTGGTTAAGTACAAGAAAACTTACTACCAAAGAGTCAATATGTAGCTGTTCTAGGAAAAACAAGTTACATAAATACATATTATGGCAATGGGGGATCAGTATATGCACTTTTATTTTGCAATTGATAAATTATTACTGCAAGTAATAATATTTTTCCAATTTTTTAAATAGCTTTTTTCTTTTAAACTTACAAATTTCTTTTTCACCACCTAACACAGTGAATACTTAATAATATATTAATATTTTGTGATTAAACCAAATATTGTATTACATAATCCTTTAGCTATTTTATGTGGTTTAAACTTTTTTGTTCTCAAATTCTTCACTTTTATTTTCGTACATGTATTATCAATTCTAGTATACTTCATAGCTGGCTTAAAGCAAATATTTACATTTTAATTTTGGCTGTCATTTTTCTTCCATTCTTTCTTCTTGTTTATCTTGTTAGTATTTCTGTTGATAATTCTTTTAATACCTCTATATAAGCCAGATATTCTTAATTGAACCTTGTTTGTCTAAATAATAGTGGTATAAGTAGTAGAAATAATTTTATTTAAAGGTATTTTTGTATTTGTCTTGGTAATAAGCATGCTTTGAAATGTACTGTTAAATGGCCAGACAAGGTAGGTCACATCTGTAATCCTAGCACTCTGGGGGGCCATATTGGGGGATCGCTTGAAGCCAGAATTTCCAGATCAGCCTGAGCAAGAGTGAGACCCTGTCTCTACAAAAAATACGAAAATTAACCAGGCATGGTGGTGCATGCCTGTAGTCCTAGCTACTCAGGTGGCTGAGGCAGGAGGGTCACTTGAGCCCAGGAGTTTGAGGTTGCTGTGAGCTATGATGATGCCACTGCACTCTAGCCCAGAAAACAGAAATCTTACCTCGACAGCAAACAAAAAAAAGTATTGTTAAATATCTCTCTGACTACAAAAAGCACAATTCATGTAACTTTTCTGTGTTTCAGAAACCTTTTTCCAAAAAGGACAAAGGAACTCAAATCAGTTGTCCATAGTGCTCCTGGTTGGAAATTATTTGGTAAAGTCCCTCCCAGAGAGAATCTTCAGAAAACTTCCAGAATCATTCAGCAGGTAAGTACTAATACAGCCGTGTAGTTTGCCCCAGCTTTTCAAGCATTTTTCTCTTGATAACTAACCATATTCCATTTTAATTCTTTTTTTCATAGATACAAACTTCTGGGATTATGTTTATAGTAACCTTCTTTTTTTTTTTCCCCCCAAAAACAGACTACACATTTTCTGTTATCTTTTATGGTTGTGAAAATTCTTTAAAGTAATAGAACATTTATTTTCAAAGAGAGAGGAAGTGAGAGGGAAGAAAAAAACAAGAACATTGATTTTTCTTTCCTAGTTATTCCTCGAATAGCTTTGTTAAAAAAAAAAAAACTCAGCTAATCACTCTCACCACATACTTTGATTTCCTGTTGGACTTGGTAGCATTTGCCAGTGGCATACATTTTATGAATATTAGTAGTTGTAAACTGATGAAATAGTGAAAGACAAAAACTAAATAGACTATGAGGTTGAACTCTTTCCTTTGTCACTATTCTGGTGTTCGGCCTAAACCAAGGACTTCATAAGTGAGAAGAGTTGGTACATAATCTGTTTGCAGTAATTTAGGAGCCAATTCTTCTAATATCCCTATTAACATCTATATTCATTGTTTTTTTTGTTTGTTTGTTTTTTTTTTTAAGAGACAGGGTTTCTCTCTTTCACCCAGGGTGTAGTGTGGTGGTGTAGTCATAGCTCACTGCAGCCTCAAACTACTGGACTCAAAGGATCCTCCTGTCTCAGCCTCCTGAGGAGCTGGCATGCACTGCCACACTCAGCTAATTTAAAAAAAAATTTTTTTTTCTAGTAATGGGGGTCTCGTTGTGTTGCTAGTCTCGATCTCCTGGCCTCAAGTGATCCTTGGCCTCCCAAAGTACTGGGATTACAGATGTGAGCCACCATGCTGGCCTGTATTCTTGATTGAGTTCTTAGCACTTTCTGATCTTATTTGACTCCTGAACATCTGCTCCTCCATACTAGATTAGTGAGAATGGAAAGCAATGAGACCGGATCAATCTGCAGTATTTAAGTTCAGAGAAGTTATTGCTCAGAAGAAGATACATAATAAATTTCCTGTTTTTCTCTTTTCCAATTGTATTTACCAGATTTAACACAACCAGCATATTTAAAAATAACCATATTAGGGCAATAATCATCATTCAAATTGGAAAAAGTATCTTCCTTTAACGATTTAATAGTGTTCCTTTATTGCTTAGAAGAAAAACTGATTTTCCAAGTAATATAGGAAAATAATTTTTAGATCTTTAAAAGCAATACTGAGGTTAGGGGAGTGGGAGTGAGGAGATAATGGAAGATTGCTTGGTGTGTACAATGTGTGTTGCTTCAGTGATGTGTGCACTAAAGGCCCTGAATTCACCACAGTGCGATATATTGCGCTTGTACCCCATCAATATATACAAACAAAAAATAAAATGAGTAGATAGATAAAAAAATAAAAACATTAATTAATTTTATTTACAGGTTATTAAAATAGTGACTGTTTATCTGCAGGAACTTAAAACTATAGTGCATGATTCTCAAACTGTGTGCTCAGGACTCTGATGTGCTGCAGCTAATGTGCAGGGGAACCATGGGATACTTAAATTTTTTGAGGTAGAGTCAGTGATACTCCACATTTGTTGTATGTGGTGCACGTGGACTATTTGAAATAGTACACAGTTCTAACATTAAGTAGTACTTTTCTGTGGTATCATTAATATCCTTATGAATCTGGTTTTTCTGAGGTTCTTGTGATAAAAATCAGATACTAGACAAAAATCAATATCTGGAAATGAGAGTGATGTCTAATCCCTCAAGGTTTGAGAAGCTGTATGGTACGCTACAGCTATACATGCCCAATTAGAAATTGATTGTTATTTAAGAATGAAAGCTTTTTTCTTTCAGTTTATGTGTGTTTTTAAAAAATGGTTACTGACTGTTAGGATGTAAATCAGTTATTAAATTGGACATAGCTACTTATGAAACAGAACCAATGGGTATTTCTTTAGGTTTCGAGGTTGCCATGAAACAATTACTGAGATACTAAGGGCATCGTTAGCCAAAAAAGGCTGGGAACCTCTGCTATTGTGACACCTTAAATTTTATCTCCTTTTTTTTTTTTTTTTTTTTTTTTTAGAGAGTATGGCTCTGACGCCTGGGCTAGAGTGCCATGATGTCAGCCTAGCTCACAGCAACCTCCAATTCCTGGGCTCAAGCAACCCTTTTGCCTTAGCCTCCCAAGTAGCTGGGACTACAAGCATGTGCCACTATGCCCAGCTAATTTTTTCTGCATATATATTTTTAGTTGCCAGATAATTTCTTTCTAATTTTTAGTAGAGACGGCATCTCCCTCTTGTTCAGGGTGGTCTCGAACTCCTGACCTTGAGCAATCCACATTCCTCGGCCTCCCAGAGCGCTAGGATTACAGGCATGAGCCACTGCTGCCAGCCTTATCTCTTCTTGGTAGTCTGAAAGTAACTTCTCTTGTCTAGTTTTTCCAGAAGACCAAGTTCGCCCTCTAGAGGCAAACCGTGATCTTGCTACTGAAGGTTTGCACAGGTACTATTGACTTTACGGTAGTTTACCTTAAATATGCATGTATGTACGTTTTTATGTCTTCATATAAACTAACATTCTGAGATATTTTCTTACCATAAGTCTATAAATTAGTAGTTGGATAATTATCTTTACCAATATTATGTATGCCTTTAATTTGCTATTTTCATTTCGGAAAGCCAAGGCCTCACATTTTCTCTCTCTTTTATTTATATTGTGCGAAAATTTGATGAGTGGTCAGGAAAGGAACAGTTCTTTTTTATATGAAAAGATGGAGTGGGATTGAAATGCAATTGCTGTCCTCTACAACCCCTTCTCTGTACCTTTACAAATGATTTCCTCCAGTCACTTATTTTAATTTTTGAGCTTTCCAGCAGGGTGTAGATACTAATGTATATTTTGGTGCCTTTTTTGTGGTTCTGTTTGTTTTCTGGGAGGCGTTATGTGTAGTCAAGTCATTGTTCATTTTACCTTTTCCACTTTCAAAATATATTTCACTTTTGCCATGTGGTGGAACATGTTTCTGCCTCTCGCTTTCTATTTTCTCTTTTTTTACATCTGTGTGCGTCCTTTACTCCTCATTTGTCTAACTTTGCTATCCTATTCTCAGCAATTATCATTTTCAAAGTGGGCATGATTTTCTCTTTAGAATAATGGTAAATTTACAACTTTATGTCTCTGTTCCAACTTGAAAATGTTCACAGCCCTGATTTTTGAACTCTGTAAAACATTGTGAATATAAAATTATATTTGAGATCCTTTACAATGTACTCCTTTCAAATGAATGTTTGGAATCAGAAATCAAAAATGAAGATATTGTTAATAAAGCCATGAAGAATGTTGGGACACATCTGCCATGTTTTAGGATAGAGTCTTAAGCTATTGAAGTTGTAGGAAATGAAGAGGTAGCTAGTAATTAAGGTGTAAAACTGCTTGAAGAAACGGGGCAGTGCTCAAGGTACTAAGGTTAAGATAAATTCCTTTGAGCTTTCTAAAGATGCCTCATTTGCTTTTTGAGTGGTAAAACTGTAAGATTTATTAGGAGATTACAGTAGTAGTATTATTTCAATGAATAATACATTTTTAAAGCAGGTATTCAGAAAGGAGTTATTATATTCTTTATTTCGTTGTTTTTTTTGTTTTTTTGTTTTTAAGAAATGAGTTCTTGCTATGTTGCCCAGGCTTGAACTCCTGAGCTCAAGTGATCCTCCTGCCTCGATGGGACTACAGACGCACCCCACCGCATATGGCTTACTTGCCATATTCTTAAGTATGAATATGATTATGTTTTGGGGCCAGAATTCTTTTTTTTTTTTAATCAAAAGACATCTGTAAGATTATACATTAAATAAATGGGAAAGTTAAGATTTGATTTACAAACTTTTTTCTCTGTTAATTATTAATTATATAAATAGCACATGATTATATTCTCTTTACAAAATATAAAACATTATAGTATGATATACCTCATTTCACTTTCCCTTCACATTTTTGGGCCTTTTACAATTCATTTTTTTGTGTTGAAAACACAGAATTATTTTTGCATGTATATATTTTACATATATGGTATTATCATATGTATTTTTCTTGCAACTTACTTCAAAAACAAAATGTCACCATATGTATGTATAATTTGCCATTACATGATTTGTACCTGTAGCTTTTCAGAGATGCATGAAGTTTGTAAGTGAAAGCTATCTTCAGGTAAAATATTTTTTAAAAAATTTATTCCTATAGTAACTTTTATTAAAGTTCTCATCAATTTTAGTGCTTCCCATGTTTACAGTGATGAAAAATAAAAGAACATTTTAGGATAATAGCAAAATGAAACTGAAGTTTGACATTTAACTTGATCGTCAATTTCTAAATCACAAGAATATTCATAGTATTATTTTTTGAGGATGATCACATGTGTTCTGTTGCAGATGTAAAATTCCTGCCTGTGGCCTTTTGAACCAGTTGGCAAGCCATGTTAAAAATTGCATCTGTTAATTGTAAATAGTATTTCAGTTGTAGTTCACTTGACATGGGTTTTTGTTTTTTTCTAAATTAATAGATACAGTTGAAATGCAGCTAAATAGTTGGCCTTATGAACTGCAAACCACGAGGGAGAATGATTTCAAATGACTCATGTTATGTATAATTATGATACAGTCGCATACTAGATTGAATATACACTATGTCAAACTGACAATCTTTCAGTAGAAAGTGATCTTTTTGGCTATTTATATTGGTATCTTTAATGTGAAAATGAGATCGTAGTACTTAAATGATAGTTCAAGTTTTTCATCAACACACATTCCATTTTGTGAGTGAAGTTTTAGATTAGTGGTTGAATCACTTTCACATAACTTTTGACAGGCAAGGAAAAAAGTTTTAAGATACTAACTGATTTCTTAATCTGAGTGCTTCAAATTGTCTAAAAGAGTAGGTCATTCTCCTCAGTGAAGCCTTTACTTTTGAAATTTTTTTACTATAGGAACAATAATATCATGGAAAGGGCTAGCACACGTGTGCTTTGTGAGTAGTAGTTAAATATATAACATTTTGAATGTGTTAGAGCTTAATTTTCTGATTACTAACTTTATTGGTGTGTGTCGTATTAGAATATTTGAAAACAAGTTCATTGGTTTTAATTATGCTTAAATATATATACCTTTGCTGTAAAATTTGGCTAAGTACTACAAAAATAAGTACTTCCTTCATCGTTAAATTATGGAGGGACTGGACTATGTTCAGAATTTATTCTTGAAAAGTTTTAAAAATCGTTTTACCCTTGCATGTTTTATTTTCACTTTTATTTATTGTACCTGTTGTCACCTTGAAAAGGTAGTGAATAATTACCTTTCCAGTTGCATATGTGTTCTTTATTCACAGTTGATAATTTATTATGCATTTCTTATGCATGAATAAATGGATTTCATAAAAGTTAATTTTGTGGTCTAAAGACTGAGAGGAACTGATAACAATTCTGGGTCTGTGCTTCTGGGAGAGGGAAGAAGTATGAACCTCAAAAGAGAAGCTTAAGTTGAGGAAAACTAAAAGAATAAAAACAAGTTCTCACAAATAGGGTAGAATTTGAGGGGATTTTTTTTTCTTTTATCAGAAACAGAGATTTGGATAGAGGTTACAGTTTGAAAATTCTCTGAATATCTGTTATTTGATTACATAAATACAGTTTGATTACAAAGTTATTTTTAAAAGTTTTATTTATTCTGTCTTTATGTCAGACTTGTGTATTATGTTAGGCATCAGACTAAACAAACCAAACTGTGCTAATAACTTTGTCAAAATGAAGTTTACCAAGGTATTCCTGTAGACCAAAGATTGATAAAATGGTTTGCCCTAAGCTTTCAGTTAAGCTTAAAATGTAGGATGGGTTTCATGTCTCTTAATTTCCAGATTAAGGAATACAATTTAGAATTAATAAAGACACCATTATTTGCTAAAGTCTCTACCCCAAGCATGATGGTTTCCTTGGCTCTTGGATCAACCTGTGTAAGAGAGTCCCTTTCTCTTGGGCAGAAATGGTCTTAAAATGGTAGAGATGTCCACATAGAAGTTTCTTCTATTTCTGAAACATTATTCTGACTCTCTGTAAACTGTTGACAGCATGTAGAAATAGAAGGGTTTACTTACCAATGTGTTTAACACTAACCGCTTTAAGGGGAGTGGTTCCACTGTCCACTGAAACTCGAAGTCGAGTCAGTTAGTGAATATATCAGTGTAGATACCAGACTGTTTTGTCTTTCTCCTAGTCTTTGGAAAAGAAGCTTCTATTCTTCTCAGTTCCCATATTTTACTACTTTAAGAAGCTATTCACAGACTCCTGCCACCCTCCATTTAAATCCACTCTAGTCTTTTTACATATTTCCCTCCCAGTACACTGTCTTTCTGGTGGATCCCTTTGGCTCCAGAGCCCAAGGCATCAGAGTATAGTATTATAAAACCATTCTATTACCAATTCATTGTGTGACCTCATGTTAGCAAGTGCCAGACCTTTTCTCTAGCAGAACTTGAAGGACAGAATTCTTGGTTGATCCTAAATTATTCTTTAAGATATTGTGGCTTTCATTTCAATGAATGCATACTTTACTCAACAAAACATTGTGTATAATGCAATATGTATGATTTAGTTTTTTGGTATATAAATAAACATGAGTCCTAGCCTTTGAGTTATTTCAGTATAACTGCGAGGAACAAGGGAGAGGAAAGGAGAGGTTCATATATCGCGATAATATTGTGTGGTGAGCATTGTAATAAAGTTGTAAACAATATGTGAGAATACAACTGAAAGAGCAATTTATCCTGTTCAAAGATGACATGTGAATTGTGTATCTAAGTGTATAAGTAGGTATTCAGCGGACAGACAAAGTGGGGAAAGCCATTCTAGATAGTGGAAATTGAATGAGCAAACAAAAATGAGCAAGATCTGTTTAGTTAGTAGGCCAGTATATCAGGGATATAGGATAGATGATAAAGGATCATTAGGCATGAGGTTATAGAATTAAGTTTTATCCAAAATACTTTTAAATAAGGTACTGAGATATCAAATACATATATTAGAAAAATAATTCTGAAGGTATTATGGAAGCTAAATTAGAAAACAGTGGAGATCCAGCAATCCCCATTACTGGGCATTTATCCAAACGAGTGGAAATCAATATATCAAAGAGACATCTGCACCCCCATGTTTATCGTAGCACTATTCACAATCGCCAAGATATGGAATCAACCCAAGTGTCTAACAACAGATGAATGGATAAAGAAAAATGTAGTGTGTGTGGCTATGTCTCTATTTCTCTGTCTCTCTCTCTCTCTCTCTCTCACACATATACACTCACACACACAGTGGAATACTGTTCAGCTTTAAAAAAAGAGTGAAATCCTGTCATTCACAACAACATGGATGGCACTGGAGTACATTATGTTAAGTGAAATAATCCAGAAACAGAAAGTTAAAACACTGTATGTTCTCACTCATGATGGAAGGTAAAAAAAAAAAAGTTGATCCTCATAGAAGTAAAAAGTAAACAAAGGATACTGGAGGCTAGAAAGGGTAGGGGGAAGGGAGTTATAGGGAAGGGAGGTATTTTTTAAAAGATAAAAAATTACAGCTGTTTTGTAGTTCCACTGTTTTGTAGCTCTATAAGCATGACTATAGTTAACAATAATAGTAGTTCCAAATAACTAAAGGAGGATATTGATGTTCCCAGTGCAAAGAAATGATAAACGTTTGAGATGATGGGTATGCTAATTATCTTGATTTGATCACTATAGATCATATATAGTGAAACATTGCTATATACCCCATAAATATGTACAATTATTAATTAAACAAAAGAAAAATAAGGCTAAAAAAACAGTTTACGTACAAGGACATTAAGATTTATTGTGGTAATCTATGATTCTGGTTCTCACATACAGTGGATTATTAAGCTACCTAGGGAATTTATTAAGAATACAGATCCCTTGGCCCCATACATTGAGTTTTTAATACCAATTTTATGTTTTTCAATTCTTGTGTTCCTAGCTGGTTCTTCTAAAAATCTGTATCACTTTTTACAGTGTACAGTTCCCTGCAGAAATTTCAAGCTTGGCCTTTATCTACTTGAACATAGTAAGTATAGTTGTTTCGTATGTCTGAAAATTCCAATGTCTGGAAATCTTATAGGTCTGTTTATATAGAATATTGTTTCTGCTAGTTCTTGCTAGCAGATAGTATCTTATCTCTTTATGTGACTAGTTAACCTTTGCTTGAGTGCTGGGTATAATAATCCAAACATATAATATTTAAAACATTGTATGTAGAAAACAATTTGAAGGCTAAGATGATACCATCCTTCAGAAATTTATTTAATATGTCTCTCAGATTCTTGATAGCACTGTATATCTAGCTTTTTGGTCCATTCAGATGGGACAAAACTCATCTGCAGCCTGTTTTGACTGTTTTTCTGATTAAATTTTAAGTTGGATTTGGTTGTTAAACCAACTTTGTGTTCCAGAGATAAACTATAGTTAATCATGGTTATTATTCATTTTATGTATTGCTGGATTAGATCTGCTTATGTGTGTATATGTGTGTGTGTGTGTGTGTATGTGTACACACGCACAGATATGTATATTTAAATTAATAAATCTATTTTAGAGCAGTTCATAGCAAAATTGAGCAGAAAATACAGAGTTCCATATTCCCTAGAGGATCTCCACACATACATACATACATACATACATACATACATACATACATACATACGTACGCAAACACACAGCCTCCTTCACTATCAGTGTACTTTACCACAGGGTTTTGTTTGTTACAGCCGATGAACCCACATTGACACATCATCTCCCAAAGTCTATAGCTTACATAGAGTTTACTCTTCGTACTATACATTCTGTGGGTTTGGACAAATGTATGATGACATGTGTCTACTATTGTAGTATATAGCATAATTTCACTGTCCTAAAAATCCTCTGTGCTCTGCCTGTTCATCCCTCCCTCCCCCACAATCCCTGGCAACCATAGATCTTTTTATTATTTCCATAGTTTTGCACTTTTCAGAGTGTCATGTGGTTGGAACCATGCAGTATGTAGCCATTTCAGATTGGATTCTTTCACTTAGTAATACGGATTTAAGTTTCCTCTTTGTCTTTCTGTGGTTTTATAGCTCATTTCTTTTTAGTGCTGAATAATATTCTATTGTCCAGGTATTACCACAGTTTATCCATTCACGTACTTGAAGGACGTCTTGGTTGCTTCCAAGTTTTGGCAATTATGAATAAGGCTCCTATAAACTTCTGTGTGCAAGTTTTTGTGTGGTTATATGTTTCAGTAAATACCAAGGAGTGCTACTGCTGGGTCATATTGTAAGAGTATGTTCAGTTTTGCAAGAAACTGGCAAATTGTCTTCCAAAGTGACTATACCATTTTGCATTCCCACCAGCAGTGAATGAGAATTCCTGTTGCTCCACATTCTCTCCAGCATTTGGTGTTGTCAGTGTTTTGAATTGGCCATTCTAATAGCTGTGTAGTGGTACCTCATGGTCTTAAGTTGAAGTTCCCTACTGACATATGATGAACATCTTTTCATATGCTTACTTAACATCTGTATGTCTTCTTTGGTGACATATCTATTCAGGTCTTTTGCTCATTTTTATATCAGGTTGTTCAGTTTCTTATTGTTGTGTTTTAAGAGTTCTTTCTATATTTTGGATAATAGTCCTTCATCAGATATGTCTGGAAAATATTTTCTCCCTTTCTGTGTCTTGTCTTATTCTCTTGACATTGTCTTTCACAGAAGTTTTAAATTTACTGAATTCCAGCTTCTCAATTACGTAGTCCCTCCTTATCCTCAGTTTTGTTTTGCATAGTTTCAGTTACCTGTGGTCAAACACAGTTTGAAAATATTAAGATATTCTGTGTGTGTGTTAGAGACCACATTCACATATCTTTTGTTACAGTATATTATTATAATTGTTCTATTATTAATCTCTTACTGTGCCTAATTTATAAATTAAACTTTATCATAATTATGTATGTATAGGGTTCAGTGCTGTCCATGATTTCAGGTATCCACTGGAGGTCTTGGAACGTGTCCCCCTGCTGTATTTTTTTGTGGATCGTGCCTGTGGTTTTTTTTTTTTTTTTTTTTTTTTTAATTTTTTAAATTTATTTCAGCATATTATGGGGGTACAGATGTTTCTGTTACATATGTTGCCCTTGCCCCCACCTCCCTCCCTAAGTCCGAGTTTCAAATATGTCCATCATTTGGG
>CAUYSK010051201.1:0-46111 GCA_963575035.1 Avahi laniger | reverse complement strand
AAGATAAAGCATTAAGTGATATTTACAAATTCTGTGAAAGTATGCTTGTGATTTCTCTTCATGACTCTTAGTTTTCTCACCTATGTTGGGAATATTGAAACCCTGACTTGCAATTGCAGACACAGAACAAATAATGCAAAGATGTATTCTTGGTCTGCTAGATTCCAGATGTAACACTGTTACAGCTAACTTTTTTTAGCCAACTTGCTTAGAGCGTAGTTTCATTTTCAGAAGATAATGTCCTACAAAGTAACTAACAGCCTCTGATCAGTTATAGAATGTGCCTTGTGTGTACAACAGCAGCTGGTAAAGCCTGATGTTTCCAACTCAGCCTTAGTGACTTAGTAACACGGTTTGAGACATCTGATTACCAATGTGGTTTCTCCCTAAGACAGCTCTTCTCTCTCCACACACACACCAAAAAAAAAAAAAAAAGCAGATGGAAAAGGAAGAATAGCCTGAAAACATCACTTCACATAGTGATGATGTTGACAAAAACTGACACTGTAATTTTAGAGTGAACAATTTCTTTTAGCAAAGAGCCATGGCATTCAAAGTCAATAGTGAAGGTATCTGGGTGTTTCTCTGTGTTATTTTCCTTACTGGGTAGTGTGGACAGTAATATTCCTATCCTTGGCCCATTTCACATATTCCCCTCTTCAATCAACACTATGACTTGTTTGAATTCGTTATAGCATCCATATTATTAGTTGTGAAATAGGGGCTGCTCATATCCCAGTTCATGTTTCACTTTGCATTTTGGACAACATGTTGACACAGTTGGAAATATTGGGAATTGCATGCCAGGTAGCATTTTGATTCCTTTCTTACTGCTTACCAACTGTGTAATCTTGCTAAATCATTTAATTTCTCTTAGTCTGTATTCTTCAACCAGGAAATGGAGATAATGATATCTAGGATTATCGAGAAGAGGGTTCAATGAGATAATATAAGAACTTGGCATATAATAAGTTCTGCTGCTTAATAAATTCTAGCTCCTGCAAAGCCCCCCTTCCTGGTGTTCATAGAGTAACTAATATAAAATATTAATCTAAATTCTGCTGAAAATCCTTCGGTGGCTCTCAGTGCTCCTAGGACCAACCCCAAACTCCTTACTGAGTCCCACAAGATCCCCTATGAGCCAGCGTATTTTTACCCACTCCCCATCATTCTCATCTTCACACTTTCTAACCAGTCACCCTAAATTTCTTGGTTCTCCTCTCTTCTCTGCCTTGCTTGTTCTGTCCGGCAGTTCCCTTCCTCCCAGGGACCTTCCCTGCCTACTAGCCCTTGCCCCACCTCAGTATAGCACGAGCCTCTCTCCTGTACACTCTCTGGATTGTTGCACTTTTTCATTTTAGTACAGTCTGTTTATCTGCCTGTTCCCTCACAAGCTTGCACATTAAGGGTGCAAACTGTGCCTTATTTATTATTTATCTTCCCAGTGTCCAATGTCTGGCATATAGCAAGTGCTCAATAAATCTCTGCTTCATGACTTGTCAACCCAAAGTGAGTAAAAAGATTCATCATTATTTATTAATCCTAATAGAGCCAGACATTTTAGCGATTTTTTTGAATTTGAAAAACAGTCTATTTTTAGTGTCTATTTAACAAAAAGGAAATTGTATACATGTTTAAAAAATCCAATGACAGGAATCAATCATATTCATGAATTCTCAAATTATATCTTCTTAGAATTAAGTGTAATTGCACTTCAGATATTTAAATCTTTTTGTAGCCTCAACATAGTGTTTACTGTTATTAATTTGGAGAGAGTTCTGTTATTAGAATGCATGCCAGTAATTGTTGGCACAAGAATTAATGAAAGGTACACACTTCATCTGGGGTTTAACTCTGGCTCCTGATTTATGAATGTATAAGTGAGGAAAAGACATTTCAAAATGTTATATCTTCATAAATGTGGTGTGAGAGCTGCTGAGGAGAAGCTCAGATTCTTTAGAATTGAGTTGACATTTACAGAGACGTAAAACTCCTGTGTAGCAGCGGCTTTAATTATTACTTAAGAGCGGAGTTGTTAAAATGGCTCCCTCAGATATTTGAGCTTCTGATTATGTAAGGAGGGAAAAAAAGATAAATTTCAAAAATGAAGTTCAATCAAACAGTTTGCACTGCTAGTTACTCTGTAATTCATTTTGGGTATGACTTTTACGTTTGTTCTAGGAATGAAGCCAAATATCAAGTGCATCCCTGGCTGCTGACAGGTAATGATGAAGACTTAAAGAAAAAAGAAAACTTGCCCCACATGAGAAAGATTTAGGGATATTTACAGAACTCTTTGGGTATCTTCAAAGTCCATGAGCTCCAACACAACTGAGAGATTTAAAAATCTCCTTTTCTTGTTATTCATATAAAGAACCCACCTGTGCTTACTTGGGAATTCTCATAGAAGAAAAACCCCTTATGTTTAGTTCTAGAGACATGAACTCCAAGCTCATAACTTCTTGGCTGTCTGTTACTTTTCATGTTTATTAAGGGGAACTTTTTAACAAGGCGAGTAATTGACTGAGAGGGTTTAGATGTGTTTTGCTAGCTTGGCATGTTTTACTTACTCTTATGCTCGCAATAAATGGAAGTTGGTCTGTGTTAGGATGTGAGTCTATTCTCCAAAGGCATATACGCTGATAGCACTAATGATTTGCAATATTTAACAGTAAAACTGTTTTACTCGCAGTGACTCCAGGCTTTGAATTATAAATGGAATCATTTTATATCTTTTGGCGTTAGGAGACGTGCATGGGAATTGGCCCAGATTTTCCATTAATAATGTAACAAGTAAATGTTTCAAAATCATTACAGTTGACATCTCTATTTAATTGGTATTTGGAAAATACATTTTATTTATCAAAATATGTATTTATAAAATTTATGTAAATTTTTACTGATTTGAAAAAATCCAGATTTATTTTAATGGATACAATATTATTATATATGTACTCTATTATGTTTATGTGTATAATCATTTTTTTTGTTTGTTGTTTGGAGTGATTAAAATCCTTCCTAAACTCAGGTGATACTGAGAGATTGTTCTCTATTGTGGGCTCATTCTAAATGACATTTTTTTTAATTTGACTCCAAATTTAACTTCTTGGGAGGGTTGCTAACTGAGAGCACCACGTAAATCTTGGCCTCTTTCCTGATTTAAGGCAAATCGTATGCAATTTTGGAAAGATATCAAATTTATCTTTGAAAAAAATGTTCTTGGTGTAGTTAATGTGAGATATAATTTTCATGACTAAAATAAGTACAAAAGGTATCTAAAAATGGAAGAATGAATTCATATTTCTACAGACAACTTTTTCTACAGTTTTGACCCAGTCTTCTTTGATAACTCTGTTTATGGAAGACTTTTAAATACCGCTAAAATGCAATCAGATCTTTTATTTGAAATTTTATCCCATCTGTTTATAGATTATGACGATAATGCATGATGATGTGATTAGGAAAAGGAATGTTAATTGTGCCAAAGTCCGAATTATAAATAGTATGAACTATCATGACAGGTTGGCTTCTGGTCAAGTTTTACTATCTGTAAAGACAGAGCCAACCTAAAAATTGCAAATGACTAGAGAAAGAATGTTCAGTCTTTTTAAAAACTTTGCTTGTTTACTATAAAGAAGAAAAATCTTATAAATAGATTCAAATTCAGAGAATGAAGAAATGCGGATCCAAGATCCTACTTAGCCAAGTACTATTAATATTGGAGGCTTGGTTAAGTTACCCGGTTTCCATGGCTAGGAGGATGCAATTGTGGGATTTTAGAGCTGAGAGAGAACTGAAATTATCCCTTTTTACATATGGAGGAACTGAGTCCAGAGAGGTGAAGTTGGCATGCCCACGTCACTGAGCCAATTGGTGACTGTGCCCACACTTAGGCCTCGTCTTCTGTTCTGTGGCATCATATTCACTTCTAGAAAGACCCAGCTGGTAAAATCTTATAAATCAGCAGCGAAGCCTACATGATGAAGATTTGGTTAGCTGTTTGCAGTATAGAAACGCTGTATAAATTTCAAATGTAATTATAATAAAATTCCATATTTTGGCTTTGGGCTGCTGAGCTCTTGGATAGACAGCTGCTCTAGCATCAAAACATTCTCCTGCCTATAACTTCCTCTTTTATAGCAGATCAAGGCACTTGCCAAACAGTATTCTTACTTTTAGTGTGTGGTCTCCTGTTTCCACGTCCAGATGTCCTGCGTGGGAGGTGATGGTCGTGTGAAGCAGTGTCATCATTCGGATGGTGACACTTTTTTAAAGGAACAGCTATTGCTTATTAATATCTTACCTCCATGGCCTCTATTCCCAAATTCCTCTTGCTTTTCAGCTTATCCTTCTTGTTCAAGAAAATTAGGGATAATTTAAGTAGAGGAAGAAGGGGGGGAAAGCTAATATTTATTCAGCACCTACAATTTGCAAGCATTCACCTCAAATCACTTTTGGAATAAGGCAGTATGAATAAACAAATCAGTAAGGATTCCAGGTGTCATACTAGATATCTTACCTACCTTATCAATTGCTGGGTAAGTCAAGGCTCAGAGATGTTAAATAAATCAGAGAGAGGAATTACAAAGCCAAGAAGTCCAAAAGGGAATACATCACCAGGAAAGAGACCACATTCTGTTTCTTATTAATAAAAAGAGAGCTAATATAATATATATAAGCCATATATTTGTATATATACGTATATGGTTACATGCTGGCTGATACCTATCCGAAAATGGTGAATAAATATATTTACATACATTTTTTTACATCAGAAAGATGTAGTTTTAAGAAAATGTGCTTTGAATTTGTCTGCTAACTTTGTTTAGTGGCTCTTGCAGGAGTGTTTCTGCTGTCCTAGGCATCTAAGAGGCAGCTCTAGGTGTTCCTAAGAATATCCTATGATTTCACTTAAAATGTTTTATTTGTTTCTGTTACATGACATCCCCATTTCAGGCCAGTATTGCATCAAGATCTGTGATTTCAAGATAGGAAGTTTGAAATTCATTCTTGTGAAGTGTTAAACAACAAAAACAATGTAAAAACTTTGCAACCTGCAAATACAGTAAGTTCATGGTTTACTAAGTCTTACAATGCAGTTTCATCATTCAACAGAGGGCTGTTCTAACTGCAAATCCAGAAGAATTCCAAGATCTCGAAAATTGCGCACTCACCTTAAGAACAGAGATATGGATTCGTAAGAAGTGCTCTATGGAAGAACTAAAGTTTAAATTGCTTGATGATTGGCCAGCGTTGTTAGCTAACATCCTAGAGGGATAAAGTATTCAAAGGATGAGTTGTTACCTCACCCTTACAATGGTTTTCCAAATTCTTTTTTTTTTCTCAAGACAGAGTCTCACTCTGTCACCCTGGGTAGAGTGCAGTGGTGTCATCATAGCTCACTGCAACCTCAAATCCTTGGGCTCAAGTGATCCTCTTGCTTCAGCCTCCTGAGTACCTGGGACTACAGGCGAGTGCCACAACACCTGGATAATTTTTCTATTTTTAGCAGAGATGGGGTCTTGCACTTGCTCGGGCTAGTCTCGAACTCCCGAGCTCAAGTGATCCTACCACCTCAGCCTCCCAGAGTGCTAGGATTACAGGTGTGAGCTACCGCACTCGGCCTCCAAATTCCTTTTGGACTATTGAATTTGTAATATAATTCATCTCCCCTTTTGTCTCCTACCGATTTGCTATGAGCAGTGCCTTTCTCTTTAACCAGTTACCCTTCTGTTTAGTTATATGTATCCTGGGTTACTGATATAAGTATCTCCATAAGGCTGAGACTGAGAAGGGACTTAGAAAGTATTTTCTGGACCAATCTCCTTCATTTTGTAGATGAAGAAATCATGGCACAAAAAGACTGAGAAACTAGGTCAGAGTGATCCAGCTGGAGACTGACAGAGCCAGAAACTGAACTGGGAATGCTGGGCTCCCAGTCAAGTGCCTTCTCCGCTAGACTGCGTCTACCAGCCGCAAGGGACACGGTCCTTGAAAATAAAGAAGAGAGATAGATTGAAGACGTAGGGATTATTTTGTTTCTTGCAGGTCTGTTTATCCTAGGCTAGCCCACCTGTCTGTTAGGAACTAGGTAAAAATTTATGTCTTTATTTTCATTTGATTCAGCAAGTAGTATGGGCTTCACATTGCTACAGATGAGGGGTGGAGAAAGGGAAGTATATAAAAGGATTTTTAAGATCTAACAGAATTTGTAATGCCATCAGGGAAATAGAAAATAACACAGATTGCAGTAGAAAGGACGTTTCAAAATAAGCGGCACAGTAGATGTTTAGAGAGCAAGGAATTGATGCATGTTGGAGAGACCTACAAAGCTTCACGGAGAAAGTTAGGATGTGAGATGGGCTTTCTAAGAAGGACATGTAAGAAATGGTCAGATGGGAGAAGAGGCCGAGGGCCCCTTAGCAGGGAGGAGCAGATGTGAGTGAGCCCAACATTGAGGTGTGCACTGTAGCCTGTCCAAGGTAGAAGGCTCCTCCTGCGCAGATGGGGAGGACTGGTGACGCAGGATGAGATGAGATGTTGTCTCGAAGATTGTTAAATATGCGGGAGTCAGAGGAGCGATGTCCAAGAGTGCTTTAGGAAGATGGATCCGGCAACGGTGTGCAGGATGGATTGGAGTTTGGAGGAATTCCAATGGCAAAAGGCAGGAGATAGTGAAGACTGGAACTAGGAAGATTCAGAGACTTAAAATGGGAATCCCATCCTGGAAAGCAGTTTATCAACTGCCATCCCTAATTTATAGATTTGGTGGTGGATGTGACTTCCTCCCTCAGTATGACACAGAGGTTAGCAAAGGAACTGGGTGGCTCCAGAATACTCACAATTTGAATCTTAATCAGTGTTCTTTATTCTTCTGTTTAAAGAAATTCAAAATTTTGAACCTAGGGGGCAAAGTGCCATTGGAATGAGTTTTAGAAGTTGGGTAGGGAGTTGTTAATAGAAAAAGGGCAATGAATTAGATTTCTCATTTATTTAAAGGTTTGGCTAATGAAATTGAAATGTCCGTCTAGCCTTAGTTTAGATGTTATTTCTTCTAGAAAGGCTTCTGTGACCCCTGGGCTTGTTTATTTTTCCCTCTTCTGTGCTTTCACAGCACCCTACCTTTTCCCTACTGTAGCATTTCCCACGCTGGGTTACCATGGCTTGGCGCTTGCTCACGCCTTTGGGCTGAGAGCTCCCCACAGGTAGACTACTTTCTGTCTTGTTCACTGTCTGGTTCCTAGTGTCCATCACAGAGAAAATGTTCTGTAACTTCTTGTTGAATTACTGAATGACTGACTTGATGAAAGAATTATTAGGAGAAAGGGAAGAGAGAAGTGAGACAGAGTGTGTGGGAAGGGAGAGGGAGAGAGAGAAAGAAAGAGCCAGAGGGAGAAAAAGAAAGAGAGAGAGAGAGAGAGAGAGATAGGATGGAAGGAAGGAAAGGAAGAAGAAAGGCAGGGAGGGAGAGGAGAAGAAGGAGGAGAAATAATGTGATTAAAGTTTAGAAAGAAAAGAACTAAGTTAGGGTTATTACAAAAGAACTTTGTTTTTAACTTAGCTTCTCTCTTTGTGTTGTTCCACAAAGCCCATTAATATTGGTTTAATATGATGGCATCATGACCTTTGGTGTGAATCATACTGCTTATGACTGGTCCTATCCCCTGGTAAAATAAATCAAAATTTTCAAATTAATGAGAGAAATTATGACATATCCAAGGATCAAACTCAACGTGCTACCTCTTAAATAAATGTTTCATCTAAAACAATCATATTGCGTCAACAAAAAAGAAATTAAAGTACATACTCATATCCTATTTCTGCAATTTAAATGCTGTGGGAGAAATTTCATCTTGAAATGAGTTTTTAACATGCTACCTTTGGGTCTTGGGGGTATTTATGAGTCTGATGGGTGTATCAGGCACTTTCTAAAGCAGAATTTGTGGCTATATTAGTTCATGAAGTTCCTAGGAACAAGGATTTTGTGAACAGAAAATTTTTACTGCAAGACTCAGTAATCAAATTTAAAATGTCTACGTGAAACCTACTCTTTATAAGCATATATACAAATTCAACCGTTTTACCTTCAGAGTTCACATTAATGATGCACATAGTACTGTACGTATAATGGATAGCAACATCTGATTAATTAAAGTTTAATGACATTAGTTATTTTGCAAAATGAAATTCACTCAAATAACTGGAATTGATTAAAGATGTTCATCAAGGTCCTTACAGCTGAAATCTTCTCAGCAGGAAGTAAGTACCTTTCTGTGAAGCAAATAACAAGTTACATATACATGTAGATAAGACCTAAGGTATACAGTTAGAGAAAGCAAGTACAATTGTGCGTGGGGAAGCAGGAAGGGACCAGATTATTCAGGGGTTAATAGACCATGTTAGGGAGTTTTGTGTAGCTTCCATGGGATTTTAGTGAGGGTGGAGAAGGAGTTAGAGATGGAGGAGAGTGACAACCGGGAGACCTTTAGGGGGCTATTGAGGTCAACAGTTCAGTTTGAGATGCTTGTAACAGAGTTTGTAAAATGCTGTATTGAGTCAGTTTTGAGGCCCTGGCTGGGGGCCAGTCAGTTCTTCTGAAGCAGCTGATTGAGTCCATACCCCCATCCATCTCCCTTGCTGGGGCTCTCACACTCTGGGCCACTGTCCACCTGCCCTGTTCATGCCAGGGTCAGATACCAGACAGCCAGGGGCAGCCTGCTGGAATTATTCAAACTAGCCCACCCTAGGCTCCTTACCCTGCCTCCCTCACTCCTTCCATGGAAACTGCTCTAAAGGCTCTTGCCTGCAGTTCCTCCCTCTCCCTCTGCCTTGTCACTGAGCCTGGTGATTCTCCATGTGGCCCCCTGTCATGTGACATGGATTCCTTCTCCTGGGAATTGTGAGCAGAATAAATCTTTTTTTTTTTTTTAAACAGCTTTATTGAGGTAGAATTGACATGCAATAAATGCCTGCGTATGTTTAATATATGCAATTTGGTGAGTTTGGACATATGCATACTCCTGTGACACCATCACCACACTTAAGTTAATAAACATTTCTATTGCCTCTAAAGTAAACTATCTTTTCAATGTCATCATCTCCTGATCTGTTGGCCTTACTACACCTAAATAATAATAAAACATATTGCAGCCATGCTGGACTGATTTGGTGGCAGAAACAGCAAGAAGTTGGTGGATGCAGAGATATTTAGGAGCTAAAATCAGCAGAATTCCTCAATAGACTGTTATTGGGGATGAGACGAGAGCAGATGATGAAGATGCCTCCTTTGTTTCCGGCTCGTGTAATGTGCAATAGGAGCCATTCACCAAGACAGAAAACTGGAGGAGGCCCTCGTTTGTGGGATAACATCTTGAGTACAGTTTGGGACATGTTGATATTGGGGTGACTGAGATATTCAAGTGGAAATGTCAAGGAGACAGTTTAATATACAATTTAAAACTGGTGACTAGATCTCATTGATAAAGGAGGACATATGAATAGTAGACGTTTAAAAAATGCTAGTAAGTGAGAAGTATAGATGGTAGTGATCACCAAAGATGGCAATCTCCAAAACCTACTCATGAGGAACGCTTCTTGGAGGCATGAGCATTGTTGGCTTGAGGCAAGAACGGTAGCCAAGAGAAATAGTGTGAACAAAGATTTGGAAGAAAGATATGTGTTGCAAATTTGGATGACAATGAATAGCCTCGCTTAATGAAAGCAGATAGTTTGTATGGGAGAGGAGTAGGAGTGAAGGTTTGGAGTACCTCCATACGAAATTATTCTACCCTTGAAGGCCTGGTAGGTAAGGAGTTTATTGAATGTCGGTGTCCTTTGGACACTTCATCAGGAGAATTAAATAAGGTCCTCTCACCCAGGCTTTTCTGCCTTTTAGAACAGATGTTCCTGCAGGACAGAAATTCTCCTTTGCCTGCCGATTTTCCTCTGCTAGAAGAGAGAGTATCAATGTTTGAGGCTCAAAAGAAAATTAACCAAACATTATTATGTCGATTTTATTTCAGTCAACAATCAAAGATTTATTATAAGTTACCGTGTACCCAGATCCTAGTACTTGGTCACCGATCCCATGGAAACTGTAGTTTTGTTTGGAAGACAGAACTTAACGATGATTGAAAAAGAGAGAAGTGGAACCCAAAAATTCATGCCAGAAATCATGCATTATGAAATGTTTCTGTATTTACCTTTAAACATTTTTATTGTATATTTCTCTCTTAATTTTTAACATCATAAAATTTGCCATGTTAATCATTTTTAAGTGTATAGTTGAGTAGTGTTAAGAATATTCACATTGTTGTGCAACCAATCTCCAGAACTCCTTTTATCCTGCAAAACTGAAATTCATATCCATTAAACACTAATTCACTATTCCCCACTTCCTTCCCAGTCCCTGGCAGCCACCATTCTGTTTTTTGTCTCTGTGAATTAGACTACTCTAGATATCTTATATAAGTGAAATCATATGATATTTCTTTTTTGTGACTGGCTTATTTTACTTAGCATAATGTCGGTACGGTTCATTCATGTTGTAGCATCTGTCAGAATTTCCTTCCTTTTTAAGACTGAATAATATTTCATTGTATCTATATAGCACATTTTGTTTATCTGTTCATCCATTGTTAGACAGTTGGAATTGCTTCCATCTTTTGACTATCATGAATAATGCTGCTATGAACATGGATATACCAAATATCTCTTAACGATCCTGCTTTCAGTTCTGTTGGGTATATTTCCAGACGTAGAATTGCTGGATCATACGATAATTTTAATTTTAATTTTTTGAGGAAGCATATACTGTTTCCCATAGTGTACCATTTTACATGCCCACAACAATGCATAAGGTTTTTAATTTCTCTGCATCCTCAACAACACTTCTTGTTTTTTGTTTCTTTCATGTTGTTGTTGTTGATGGTAGCCATCATGGTATCTCATAGTTTTGATTTGCATATTCCTAATTATTAGTGACGTTGAGCATACTCTCTTGTTCTAGTTGGTCTTTTGTATGTCTTTGGAGAAATGTCTATTCAAGTTCTTCACCCATTTTAAATCAGATTGTTTGATTTTTTTGTTGTTGTTGAGTTATAGGATTCTTTATATATTTTGGATATTAACCACTTATCAGATACATAATTTGCAAATATTTTCTCCTATTCCATAGGCTGACTTTTCGTTCCGTTGATTGTGTCCTTCCATGCACAGAAGTTTTTAATTTTGATATAGTCCAGTTTATCTTTGGACTTCTGTTGCCTGTGCTTTTGGTGGCATATCCAAGAAATCATTGCCAAATCCAAAAGCAGGAAGCTTTTCCCTTATGTTTTCTTGTAAAAGCTGTATAGCTTTAGCTGTTATATTTAAATGTTTAATCCATTTAGAGTTAATTTTTATACATGGTGTAAGGTAAGGATCTAGCTTCATTCTTTTCATGTGGATATCCAGTTTTCCCAACATTATTTATAGAAAAGACTTCTTTCCCCATGGAATGGCCTTGGCATCCTTGTTGAAAATCATTTGGCCATACACATGAACGCTTAGTTTGGAGCTCCTTGTTTTATTCTGTTGGTCTCTATGCCTTTATGCCAGTACTACACGGTTTTGATTACTGTAGCTTTATAATAAGTTTTGAAAGTAAAAAGTGTGAGATCTCCCGATTTGTTCTTTTTTAAGATTATTTTGACTGTTTAGAGTTCCTGAGGTCCTATATGAATTTTAGGGTGGATTTTTAAAATTTCTGCAAGAAATACCAGTGGAATTTTAATAAGGAT
Organism: Avahi laniger; assembly: GCA_963575035.1. Taxonomy (NCBI): domain Eukaryota; kingdom Metazoa; phylum Chordata; class Mammalia; order Primates; family Indriidae; genus Avahi; species Avahi laniger. The sequence continues at coordinate 34,331 of CAUYSK010051201.1, read as the reverse complement.
CGCATTCAATCTATAGATCACCCAGTAATATTAACATTTTAACAATACATTCTAATAATCCATGAATATGGGATATCTTTCCATTTATTTGTATCTTCTTTAATTTCTTTTAGCAATATTTTATACCTTTCATTGTAGAAGTCTTTTGCCTTTGTGATTAAGTTTTTTCCTAAGCATTTTTTTGATATTATTATAAATAGAATTGTCTTCTTCATACTTTAACGTTTTGTTGTTCATTCAGGAATAGTAGTACAGGAATAGTAGTACACATTTCAGGAATTGGCTTTGGAGGTTTGGTCTCCAGTCTCTTTTGCTGTTGTTTTCTCTCTACAATTACTAGGTATTTTCCCAGATTCTTTTAGGGTGTTTTATTGACAATTTTAGGTTAAAGCTCTTTGAACCAGATAAATTAATCTCTTCTCAAATACACATTTATGTGACATTTTGACAACTTTAACAACTTTTATTTTATTATAGCAATTGGTACTATGGACTGTACCTTTTGTTTGATCCCAAGAACATAAGAAGCTAATGACTTTTCATATTTTTTTTTTTTTAGTTTCCAGAGTCACATCTTACACATGGAAATAAATGAAAATGTGACCTATGACTCTAACTTAAAAACCATTGGTTTATTGATTCTTAGATTAATTCATTCAACAGTATCAATGGAGTATCCATTATATGCCAAACACTAGAAATCTATACAAAATTTTATTTCTGACAATATCAGAGAAATTCCACTCAGTCCCATTGAGACATTTTTGCTTTATCTACACTCTTGTTCTGGCTTTTCTAGCTTCAAAGATGTACAAAATAATTTTTCACAGCAGCAAAAATACTAATAGTAAACATTATTGAACATTCATAATGTATCAGCCTCTATGTAAGTTTTATACATATTGCTAACTTATTTAAAACTCATAACAACACCCAGAGGAAACTGAGGCACGGAGTGCTGGAGGCTACACAACAGTAAGTGGAGGTGCTGGGATCCAACACAGACGTCTTGCTGCACAAACAGCTCTTACTAAAATGGGCAAGTGATTAACCAAATATGGAATATCCTTGCAATAGACAATCATATGTGTAACATATATTCAATAGTGCATATACAAAATTTTATATAGAATATAAAACTATATATATAATAAGATCCTATCTAAGTTTTATATATAAGAGAACTAATAGGAAATATGAAAATGTTGTCAGCAGGTATTATAGATGTTTGAATTTTTTCCTGGGTAATTTTATGCATTTAAAATGTTTTTCTACAGTAGGCATATATTTTTATTTTTAGAAAAAGTATTTTTTAAATATGTGTGTTCTCAATGAGGGGACTTATATCAAAGTACTTGAAATTAATCTCCATGCTGGGAGGGCATAGGTTCAAGGGTAAACAAATCATTGCTAATCTTACTTTAGCAAATGAAAATAACCAGGGCTATAAAGATCATAGAAAACCTTGGTCCTGTACATATTTTTAAAATAAAATCTATATTTTAGACATGTGTATGTTTAATCATTTTGCCTACTGTGCCTTTGTAAATGTGATCTACAGAACAGGGAAGTATTAGCCTTGGGCTTGGCATTGGTGAAAGAAGGATATTTGCCCCAAAATGGTCCTCTAAAGCCAGAAAGGCTTCTTTGGGCCCAGGTGAGGTTGCTCAATTTCTCTGGTCTCGGTGCTTTGTTTTATCAGCTAACTGTGGCCACCTTTATAGGAGTACTTCGTGAAATCCCAGCTGAGACTTGAAATTTGAGTCCAGCTTACAAAGGCAGGAGACTCCGCTGGTACCTATAGAAAATAATCTAGAAAATTGAAGGGCAGGCCTCAAAAATACATATTAAAGAATGTGATGACTAATGAAAAAGCACTGTGCAGTGCCCTGCTTTGTCTCATGTCTTTGTGTTTTAGAAGTATATGAAAGAACATTTGTTTATTAGTTAGGGTTACGAGTTTAGCTTTGATATCTCTCTTTTTATAGGAAGTACTTCTAGCCTCTTCTTTGGTACTAGCACCTATCATCTTTTAATTACACGACTATATTTGTTTTATCGGTAGTATGCTCACTGAGGACAGGGACATACTTCTTGGTATTCCTTCCCTAGCAGAGGGACTAAAAAGAGAGAAGAGGGAGGGAAAGAGGAAACAAACACATGGGAAGCACCCACCAAATGCTGGTCACTCACGTCTTCGGTTTTAATTCCTTTTTGCCTCTCACCTCCACCCCGAAGATTTTCCTTACATCCTTGAGACCTCAGCTATACCAGGTTTTGCAAATAAAAATATGGAATGCTCAGTTAAATTTGAATTTCAGAAAAACAACAAATAGCTTTTTTAATGGAAGTATGCCCTGTGTAGTGTTTGGGATAACCTTATATAATACTAAAAAATTATTCCTCATTACCTGAAATTCAAATTTAAATGGGTGTCCTATATTTTACTTAGCAACTCTTTTAAATTTTAAAAGGAAAGTTTTTTATATTTTAACCAGTTAGAAAAAAGTAGCTGAATGACCGGCCAGTTAAAAAAAAAAGGCTCCTTGGGCTTGTCTTGCGTGTTTGACAGTAGCGTTCTCAGACAGACACCGGAGGACCAGAGGCTGGCAGAACTCCTACCCTTTCCTGCCTCTCAGGCAGCCCAAATGGCCAGTTAGAGGGTTTGGGGACTCCTGTTCTGTCAGGTCTGACACATAGTAGGAGTTCAATAGGTTTCAATCTGAACAAATTGCTCTGTAGTGTGAAAAATCTTAGGTATTTCGGCGTTAATACTGTGCCCTGATGTAAAATGAATTCACTTTACAAGGTGAATAATAACATCACTGGCAAGAAAAATGTCAACCAATCAGCTAGGAAAAGTTTTGCATATGCCTCATTAACAGTGCAGCCTTTACTGTCATTGTCTAATGTGCCTGTTCCCTCCCTGCTCTTGTCTTGGGCAAATATTCCTTCTTTAAAGCTGCCTCTTACATTGTTTTGTTGTCATTCCCTAGCAGATTAACATTAGAATAATGTTGAATTTTCACAATTTCATTAGCGATTAGAAGCCACCACCCTAAACTTGTAGCTTTTTATTATTCCTTAATAAGAATAACCCTCCACTGCTTTATACTTGAAATAATAGCTTTGGAGATTGAAAGCCCTTCAAATTTGCTTTAGTTGGCAATCAATACCGGGAGCCTATTATCCTTATTATTATTATTGCTTTAAATTCCCAAGTAGTAGAGATTTTTCTTTAATTATGCGTTGAGGAGCCATTTTTTTCCCTCTGTACTTGGGATAGCTGCAGCTTGAGGTATTTATGGGCTTGAATGGGGGGAGTTTGTAAGTCTAAACTATGAAACAGCAGTGCAGGACCAAAGCCGAGAAATACAAATATCCAAATTAAAATGATTTTGCGTTTTGGTCATGGATTAAGTTGCATTGAATTTGTAGCCTTATGAATTATATTTGCTTCCTAACACACTTGTCAAATTTAAATGGTGATAATATGCAGATAAGAGAGGAGATTGGTACAGGGGTCCAGATGAACCCTGTATTCATCTGGCCCTCCGTTAAACTGAAGCACTTGGTAGAAGCCTTGCACAAAATAAGTGCAATTAATATTGGAGGAGCTGAACTCTGTGTCCCCCCTCCCAAACTGACCAGGTGGGATACCTGCTCTCCAAAGTGAGCTGTCACTTAGCATGCCACTATCTATACTGTTTCAGGAATCCACTGTGCTATGGATTCCTGCTTTCCTTTTTTGGCGTTTGAAGCCCAAGCTTATCCCTTTGGGATATCTCTTCACTGTTTTTCATGCAACACAGCTGCCGAAACTCAAGACTTGACTGAGTTGAATTTTTCAAGTGTTTTTTATATGATTGTGAGTCTTCATATCAAACACGTATGCATGCATAGACTGAGGCATTAGTGTGTGTATGCAAATATTTATTTAAAATAAACTCACAGATGAATATTACCTGCAATTAACATGCAGAATTAAATCCTTTTGAAAATTCTCATCCCACAGAATTATGTCTATTATAGTTTGACCTCATAAGCAGGTAACATAGGAGTCATTTAGACCTTTATATACTTGTATTACTTTCTCACAGTGGTCCCTAATGGGTTCATTAGGGACTCTAGAATAACTGATTTGGCAATTTTGCCAGGTAAATTATTCCAAATGTCCATTTTTTACTGGCACTGAAGGGGAAGATTTTTTCTGTTCAGTAAATGTAAGTTTTTTTCTTTTGTATTTTTACCTCAAATATGAATCTATTGGGAATTAAATCCAAATTAGTCTAGTTTTCTTTCATAGCAATAGTCATATTACCATAATGCTCATTACTGCAGTGACAAGCACTTACTGTCTTGATTTCATTGCTGTTTGTGATAAAATCTTCAAGTCTGTGGTAGAGTTCTTGCTGTATAATAGCATTTGTGACTAGGGCAGTTCGTCATTTCTGTCTCCACTCTGACTTGGCCTTTAAAATGTCTTATTCGGTGCTAAGTTTAAAATTGGCCTTTATACATAAGAAGATGCCCTTATCGACAACCCCAGTATTTTACTCTGACAATTATGTGATCTTCATACCTCTTTTGTCATCCTTTCTTACTCAGTAGGCTTCTTTTTTTAACCTCTTCCATTTTCTCACTTGCCCGATCACTGCTGTTACCAAAGCAGAGAAAATTACCTGACTCGCTCACCTATTCTTCTCAATCCCAATGAAAGTACGTCATGCCCCCTTATAAGGTGAGGCTCTGTCCTTGTACGCTCCTCTCCTATTATTCTAACCCGGTCACTGATCCCAAACGTTCCTAATCAAAATTCCTTGGCTTTATTATGTCTAAGTTGATTTGTCCCCATGCATGAGCGAGTGTGTTGCGCCTCTGCTCCCGGCAAGATTCTTGTCCGATCAGAGGTTTGCATCTCCCGTGTTCACTCCAGGCAAGCGAAGCCCTGTCTTGTTAGTGTAACTTGATGTTCCAATCTCTTCTATTTGTTAACCGTTTTACCCTTTACCTGCTAAGCTTTTTCACTTTGAAATACTGGAATTATTTTTTAAACTTTTTAGAATTTGTGCTCTAAAAAGCATAGAAACATAAATGGTACCCGGTGACAGATTAATAAATGAAGAAGAATATTTTATATCTCACCTATTGCCACTCTGGAAAAGAGGAACTCATTCCCGTTCTTCCAACATTGGTTCTCTGGATGGATTCCTTAATCCCCATTCTGAAAGAGCCCAAGCCTAAACCCAGAGCCTGGTTCCTGATGCCTTCCTCTTGATTCTGTGACTGAGTCTTACACATTTGACCTTTCTTCTCCCCTCCGCTACTGTGTTTGTTCACACTCTCACCCCCTATGCCTTGCCTATTGCAAAAGGCTTCTGTCTCCCTACAACCCTTCTTCAGCCCATTCTCTATACCACCACAGGGGTGATTTTCTGAAGCTCACGTAGATTTGTGTTATTTTCCTGTTGGAAACTTTCCAATGGCCTTTCATTGCTTACGAGGCAAAATAGAAACGCCTGAATATGGCCTTTCATTACCGTGTCCTTGCCAACTTCTCCAGCCTCGTTTCACTTTTTCTGCACACATACCACACTGAGCTAATTACAGCAGGCCTCTGGGCATTGGCGCATGTGGCTACGTCTGGAGGAATGCCCCTCTTTTCTGAAAGTATACCAAGTGCACATCGGTGATTGGCTGAGACACCTACTCCCCTCTTAAGTCTTCCTCGACCCGCTCAGGTGGGGTCAATCACTTGCTTCTTTGCTCTTCCTCTGTATGTTTTAGCTGTTTTTGTTAATGCGACTCCTCCCTAAATCTCTTTCCCTTACTCGAATGTCAGGGTTTTGAAGATCAGAACAGAGTCTTATTTACATTTGCATCCTGCAGGCCTATGCTAGCTCATAGTAGGTGCTCAGTAAATGTGGGTTAAATTAATTTGAATAGAGAATAAAGGCTTCTCACTTTTTCTTAGAAAGAGAAAAGCCATGAGGGGGAAAAAATGGAAATGACAGATTCTGATGATTCAGTGCACAATGGAAATGATTTCAGACTGGGTTGTTTGACAGCAATTATTATTTGGATTAAAAGCATGCATTTCCTCCCCTGCAGCCTCCATTTGAAAGAAGAGCTTTGAAGAGAAAATAAACAACCTGAAGGTATCCTTTCTTTCTTTGAAAGAGAGGTGTGCTTCTTTGATGGTGGAGGTTTCCAACTGTGAGCACTAAACATCCTCCTCTTCAAATGAAATAATCATCACTCAGGCTTTTGGTGGGGCCACCTGCTGCCAGCCTGCAAATGAGGCCTATTAATGACATTACTCATTTCAAGTCTGTAAATGTGAACACAAGGGAAGGAGGACCCCACGCGCTGCTGCTGGCCATAAATCCATGTTATTAATGGAAGCATTTTTATCAATGCCAGTCTCTCATCCTTCCAGTGAAGGGGTTCTCATTATTTCATTGTTTACAAATTAAAAGGTGTGTGTGTTTAAAAATAGGGATTTGTGAGCAGGAAAAAAACATTACACTTGTGTATCGTCTCCAGATTTAGTGAAATCAATATAAGAGAGGGTGGTAGTGGAGGGTGGGGGGATCCTTTTAATGACCTTTTTACTCCAAGAGCTATGACCTGTTTTAAAAGATGTGTAGAAGAGCATGCTAATGTAATTGCCACTATGTCACTGCCTGAAAGCTCCATGAATCACTATCAGCTTATATAAAGTGTGGGAGCCAGAGAAGGCCAGAGGGAGATGAGATTGTGAGGTTCCTAGACCTGTGCTCTTCTCGAAGCACTTAGAAATGTTGAGTTTTGCGTGACGCTGTCCGTAAGGAAGGCTTACTTATTATATCTTAGATGGGTACCTGGATCCTGAAACACACCAGGACAGTCAAACAATCACGTCATATTTGATATTTTATTAAAACCTTAACTTCTTACCAACAGTAGTAGTAGGCTTACATAAAAGGAATATTGTTTTGAAAATAGGCTTTATGTTTAAGATGAGTTTTAGGTTCATAGCAAAATTGAGTGTAAGGTACAGAGAGTGCTCATATACTTCCTGCCCCCATATGTGCATAGCCTCCTCCGTGGTCAACAGCCTGCACCAGAGTGGCACATTTGTCACAACTGGGGAACCTACGCTGACACATCATAGCCACCCAGAGTCTGTAGTTTACATTAGGGTTCACTCTTGGTGTTGTGTATTCTGTGGGTTTGACGAATGTATAGTGACATGCATCTACACTATAGTATTGTACAGAATAGTTGCACTGCCCTAAACATCCTCTGAGCTCCACCTGCTCATTCCCTAACCCCTGACAATCACTGATCTTTTTACTGGCCCTCATTTTGCCTTTTCCCAGATGTCACAGAGTTGGAATCATACAGTATGCAGCCTTTTCAGATTGGCTTCTTTCACTTAGTAATACGCATTTAAGTTTCCCCTATGCCTTTTCATGGCTTAGAATTCATTTCTTTTGGGTGCTGAATATTATTCCAGTGTCTGGATGTATCACAATTTATTTATTCATTCACCCAGTGAATGACATCTTAGTTGTTTCCAAGTTTTGGCAATTATGAATAAAGATGTAAACATCCATGTGCAGGTTTTTGTGTGGACATACATTTTCAGCTTTCTTGGCTAATATCAAGGAGTGAGATTGATGATCAAATGGTAAGAGTGTGTTTAGTTTTGTAAGAAATGACCAAAGTGTCTTCCAAAGTTTGGGGCATTACTATATTGCATTCCCACCAGCAGTGAATGAGGGTTCCTATTGCTCTGCATCCTTGCCAGCATTTGATGTAGTCAGCTCTCTGGACTCTGGCCATTCTAATAGATGTGTAGTGGTATCTTATTGTCATCTTAATTTGCATTTCCCTGGTGACATATGATGTGGAACATCTTTTTGTATCCTTATTTGCTATCCATGTATCTTCTTTGGTAAACTATCTGTTCAGGTCTTTGGCCCATTTTTAAATCGGGTTGTTTTCTTATTGTTGAGTTTTAAGTGTTCTTGTATATTTTGGATTACAGTTCTTTTATCAGATATATGTTTCGCAAATATTTTCTCCCAGGCTGTGGCTTTTCTTTTCATTCTCTTGTCAGTCTTGCACAGAGCAGAAATGTGGCTTATCAATTCTTTCTTTTATGGATCATACCTTTGGTGTTATATCTAAAAAGTTATCGCCACAGGCCTATTTTTACCTATATGTACAGTCCAGCCAATTGCATTCTTCTACTAAAATGATATATAAGTCACCAACAAACCTCAAACACTTTAAAGTACATTCAAGGCAAATACAGTGGGGAACAAGACATAAAGAAATGCTAACATGTTGCTATTAATTTGACTATTATTAATCACTATTGAAACCTTGGTTTTTCTTTGATGCTAAGGATCTTTAATTTCATTTTCCCCTTGGGATCATAAGCCTCTATGGTGCTTTATCTTGCATGCGTGTTTATTTCGAGTCACTGTTTTCTCATGCATGCACGGGGCTGTCAGTGAGGAGTGAAAGGCCACTGCTTGGTTATTCAGACAGGTAGTGCAACATAAGGGCTTGAGTCCTGGTTTTGCCACCTATTCGCTGTGTGTAGCATGTGGTGCTGTAACGTCTCAGAGCCTCAGTGTAATCATTTGTTACATGGTAATGCCTATCTCATTGGTCTGTATGGAAGATTAAATTCTTTTACACTTTTTTAAAATAAATATAACATAGTAAACCTTTGATACATTTTGTCTTTTTATCTTTTAAGGCTTTTCTCTCTACTCCCAATTCTTGAGCTTGCTTTTTTTTTAATGTAGAAGATTTTTTTAAAAAGGTTATGACTTGTTTTATTTGACTACACACAGAATCCAACTTCATGATGATTTTTCAATTACAATAATAATGATAACAAGAATCAAAATAATTCAGTTTAAAGTTGGTGGTAAGAGTCCCATGTTGGGGTGGAGAAGGAGCAAAAGTCTGTAGGTTATGAGCAAACTGGGGAAGAAGGGCAAACCCTTCCAGGCAGTGAGGGGACAGGAAAGAAAAGGAAACAGGAGACCCTTGGGAAACAGCGCAGGAGAGATGCATGTTTGCCCTGGGGTAAGGGAGGCCACCGTGGGTACACTTTGGTTTCCTCAGCCCAGGGTTAAAAGAAGAAAAATGAAGCAGAGTGCCTGAGTGATGAGAGGAGACCTGGGTCCATATGGTGGGGGATGAGGGGGACTTTGTGGATCCCACTTGGGGTTTAGGGAAGAGTGGCTGAAAATGTGAGGATGCTCCAGAAGAAAAGGAAATCAACCCCACCCTTGTGCCAGGACAAAGAGAGTGACAGGAACTGGACCGCTGCAGAGTACACACCCTGCTTCAGAACCGTGGCCAGGGGCCCCTGTGAACTAGACAGGCTTTGCACCCCTCCAGGTTGAATCAAACACCTTCCTTAACACCAGGACTTGTGGCCGCAGCCGGGGAAGTTGCCTGCATCATGCAGAGCTGGACCTCGGGTTTAAAGAGGAACTGGGCTTCATGCAATTGGGGATTCTATGGTCAGATTCTGCCCCTGAGTTGGTAGGTTCCATCTCTGTCTCTGGAAGCCACGTGCTCACCCAGAAAGCCACCAGGTGGAACACATCTCAAAGAAAACTCCATTCTGCGGGAGGTAGAAAGAACTCAGAAAGTTGTGGTGTCTGTGGTCATGTTGTTAGGATCATAGGTCAGAGACTTTAACTTTGATAGCATCAAAGATCTTCCCCTGGGGAGCCACCTGTCACATGGTATTTCACAGTTGCTGGTGCACTTTACTTACTCTGATCTCACTTGATTGTCATAACATGCCTGTCACACAGGCTAGTTGTCAGCTTTCCCTTTATATGGGTTTGCCTAACTTAAGATAAACAGTAAATGAAGAAGCTTATGTGGAATCTGTTTCTCCTTATTTGCAGTCTAGAGATTTTCTTGGACACCTTACTACAACCAGTTGAGTACTCTTCCTCCCAACTTGCTCAATTAACAGGGATCAGTTTGTGGTAATCAATCACTTCCTTACTAAGTTGTGCAGTACTGAAAGGAAAGTGATTTTTTTCCTCACAAACAGATGGTCTGGTTTTTATTAATAAATTGAGATAGTCATTGGTTCCAAAGAGAGGGTAGGAGGAAGAAAAGATTGAACATTGATTTAGAAGGAAGAATACCAGCTAATGTTTAAGAAGCCCCTTTGTAAAGTAGCCTAGGTCTCTACAGGAAAATCCTAAATTGCATTTTCTGTCTTCCTGACCTCGAGCCCAAAGTGAAACAGGAGGCACTGAGCTCATGACTTTTGATCTATCCAAGTGTGACACTGGAATCAATTACCACAGAAAGCTATAAAATCTGTTTCTCCAGAGGTATTTCAAACTGAGGTAGATAATTTCAGAAGGGACCAGGCCACAGCTTGAAGATGAACTGAATGACCTCTTGATATTTTCTAAGCAAGAAACTAATTCAGTTGCAACGTACAGGTCTTAAGTGTTCCCAAAGCAAGTCTCAGAAGTAACTTGTCTCAATTCACAACTTGTCTTGCTCTTTTGAGAGTCTAAAATTTCTCCATATGTGAGTTTTGATAGAACGAGAGGTAGCACGGAATGAAGAAAGTCTAACTTATAACTCAAATCTATAATAATAATGGTTAAAAACATGTACTGAATACCTTACTTTATTCCAAGGACTTTGCCAGCATTTTACATGGTAACTCATTCAGCTTTTACTGTGGCCTATGTGGACATGTGCCTCCTTGGTGTGAAATCTAGAAAGAGCATATATCGCAGAGGTATATAACTCCAGCATTGCCATTTTCCAGCTGTGTGACTACAGAAAAGTTATTTAACCTCTCTGAGTCTCAGTTTTAAAAACTGTAAGTGAAAGATGGGATACCCTGCTTTGAGGTGTTATTTGTGAGGACACATGTAAAGCATATATACTCACTGTTATAATTTTGAAGTATGTCCAGAGAACTTGATTAGGTCAACATATGACATTTTGAGAGGAGCTTGATTACTCTTTAAACTTGGGGTGACAGAGTCAACTCATTCTTTCTCTTGTCATTCTTGAGACAAATTGCTAACGTAAGATATCTCAAAGTCCTTGAAAATATCAATAACATTAACATAATGCTAATGTGAATAAATCAGCATCAACTAATCAGCATTCCTGGAGAAACAGAGCCAAGTGTCACCTTGTAGAGGTAAAACAGCAGCTTACTGTGCACGTTGAACCTGTCTAGCTAGCTCCCAAGTAGTTGGTGGAAATGAATCTCAGAAGTTACTTCCTTGGAGTGATAGTTTCAGATGATTCCTGAGGCCCCGACAGAGGATCTGGGTGGGTGGAGGGCAGGTGGGAGGGCAGGCTGGATTTAATTCCTACCCCACCACCATCACCTTCCATCACAGCAAAACACCTTTGATGTCTTTTATATATTGGGGGGTTTGTGTATGATTTTGAAAAAATAATTCTTTGTTTTTCAAAAATAGTTTGGAAAATCACACTTAAGAAAATATGCCCAGTTTATTCATTTGGAATATGAATAAAGTACTTCAAATAGTTTTGTAAAATGAATACTAGTAACTAGTATCTTTTTAAAAAGGTGAAAAGGGAGGAAAGAAATTCAGATGGAGTTGGTGGAGGAGAGGCCAACACTGAGTTTGAATCCTGCAGCTGCCAACTGCACGTGACCTTGGGGCAAGGAGTTTAACTTCTCTGTGCTTCCCTATCCTCATCTGTACAACGAGGATGTTAATTATATCAGTTTCCTATTCCTGCTGTAACACATTGCCACAAACTTAGTGGCTGTAAAACAACACAAATTTATTATCTTACAGTTCTAGAGGTCACAAGTCTGAAATGAGTTTCGTCGTGCCAGAATCAAGGTATCAGTCCCCTTGGAGGCTCCACAAGAGACTTTGCCTTTTCAGTTTTTACGGGCTGCCCACACACCTCTTCTCCTGGCCCCTCCCCTGTCCCTAGCCAGCTCCCTCTGGCTCTGACCCTCTGCTTCCTCGGTCACGTCTCCTTCCGATGTTGGCCCTCCCCCACCTTACTTTTGTAAACTTTTATGATTGCATTAGTCCCATCTGGATAATCCAGGATACTCTTCCTATCTCAAGATCCTTAACCACATCTACAAGTCCCTTTCACCATGTACGGTAACGTGGTCACAGGTTCTGGGGATTGGGACATGGGCATTTTTGCGGTGGGGCGACATTATTCAGCCTACTACAGTAACCAACAGCACCTGACTCAGGTTGTTGCAGGGACTAAAATGTGAATGTATACAACATGCTTAAAATGGTATCTGACACATAAAAAGGGCCCAGCACATAGTAGCTATGGTTATTTTTCTGGTACATTTCGATTATGGCAGGAACACAGCCCGACCCCGCCTGCAGCACAGTACGTGCAAAGCTCATGGGCTTGGGAAATGGACCCAGGTACCCCCTTGCCGACTTCCTGCTTGACTTGGGGCAAGCCCGGTTTCTGCATCTGTAAGATGATCAACTCTACCTCTCAATGTCACGAGGAACGTGTGGGGATGCAGCACGTGGCTGCCTCGGGAAGTCTTGGTTTCCTTTCGCAGCTGGCTCTGTGAGCTAAGGGGTGACTTACTCTCTCCGCAGGCCTTCCTAGCCTGCAAACTGGAGGTGGCGATACACACCCTGTTTGCCTCACCGTATGGCTGAAGGACCACATGATTTGGGGCAGTGCTGAACGATAAAACGCCACACACGTGGGAATGCCACTACAAAGATGTTTGTTTTCTCATTGGGCAAAAATATCCATTGTGGAGACAGAATTTAACTAGATTTGGGGGAGAGGAGCGGACAGAGAGACACAGTGTCTTTTTCTGTTACGATTGGAGAAGGGATCAGGGTTGGGGGTCTGTATTTGTGTCCCGTGGCTGTTGTAACAAATTTCCACAAACTTGGTGGCTTAAAACAACATACATTTTTTTCTCTTAGAGTTCTAGAGGCCAGAAATACAAAATCAGTTTTATAAAGCTAAAATCAAAGTGTCAGCATGGCTGTGTTCCCTCTGGGGCCTCTAGGGAGAATCTTTCCCTTGTCCCCCACCCCAGCTTTTGGTGGCTGCTGGCGTCCCCTGACTTGTATCACATCACTCCCATCCCCACCCTCTGTACATAGTTTCTCCTGTTCTCTGTGTGTTTGTTCTTCAGAGCTCCCTCTGCCACCTTTCATAAGAACACATGTGATTGCGTTTACGGTCCACCTGGATAATTCAGGGTAAGCTCCTCCTCTTGAGATCACACCCTTAGTCACAGAAGGTGATATTTACAGGTGCTGGGGATTAGGAAGTGAATGTGTCTCGGGGGAGGGGGCATTTTTTTCAGCTGGCCTCAGGTATAAAGGAGGAGAGGCCTCTCTGAAATAATCCTTCAATCAGTGGCTGAATGTCAGATTGTGGGTTGCCTTTGTCAAACGCTTCTATACCAAGAGCATTTATGAGGCATTATAGAAGCAACCTCAAACAAAAACATGTGAAATTCCTTTCCTTGATGAGGCTCCCATCTAGCAAATGAAATATAAAACACACTTGAAAACAACTGAACTTGGAGAGCAGGAGACAAAGCAACACAAAGGTCTCCGGTGGAGAATGCAAAGGCAGAGGGATTCGGTCAGAGTGCAGTGTGACACTCAGAAGGCCACCGCACCTGAGCAGACAGCCACCGCACCTGAGCAGACAGTTGGAGCTGAGTTTTGAAGAGAAGATGTTCATGTAATTTCTATTGCAAAAGAAAGATAAAACTCACTACGTATAATAAAAGTCAGACTGAAAAATGGCAGGGGTAAGTCGTAGTTGATTCTATTTTTACTTATTGAAAATGAGATAACAGTTATGAATGTGTTTTGAAAATGTAAAAGTGATGGACATGTGAGATGTTGGTTATTAATAATGCCAGTAATCTCCAAATCGTATTATTTAAGTACTATATGTCAGTAAGTTAGAAAATGAATAGATGGTATGGCCTTAACTTTTGAAGGGTAAACTCAATGTCAAGAATTCCAAGTATCATGCCTACCTATTAGATTTTGTTTGTTTGTTTGTTTTAGTGTAGCCTTTGGCAATCTTTTTAACCTTATATTATCACATATGTCATTATCCGTAATTGTGACCATATCATCTGCAATTCACAAGGACTGCAATCCTCCAACTTATTGAAGCCCACAGAAAAAGTGCTGTTGTGTGAATGTTAAACTAAGGTGAAATAATTACCTCACCACAAAGCTAATTTATGCCATTTAAGTGGACCAAATATTAGTCCAAAATGGTAATATTTGGTCCACTTTGGACCCTGAGGCCTAGGAGTCCCAGAATTAGAGCAAGTCCAGTGTTTGACAGTGATGTCTCTGCCTCCTGGCCAGGGCTGAAGTGTCTCCCAGTGAAAGATCCATGGTAAAGACAGCGTCATGTTTTCTCCTCAGCAGCCTCCAGCCACTAATCGAACACTAAGAAAACTGGAATTTGACGCTCTTATTCTGTACTGGCCAAATAAGCAAGACGCGCTTTTATGAAAGGAGATTTATTTTTAAGTTTGGACGACAGGCAAACATGTGTCTGATTTTCACAATAATTTCAAAATAACACATCAAAAGAGGGGGGGGAAGGAAAAATGTGGAAGGGAGAATTTTTTTAAGCTTTTCAAATCAATTTTGTCCTTCTCTTCCACTAAAGACGAGTCTCCTGAGTATTAAGATAGATGAGTGTCACAGACAGACTTCAGGTGGGCTGTATGACTCCTGCCTCCTGGTACCCATGCCCTTGCATGAGCCCCTTCTCTCGAGTGTGGACGGGACCTGTGACCTGCTTCCGACCAGCAGAACGGGGAGAGGGTGACAGGACACATGTGATTATTTGTCCTTGATTATGTGATTGTTGCGTAAGTCTGTAGATCTCTCTTGCTGGGGTCTCTCCTCTCTGTCTCTCTCTCTCTAATTAGCTGTTTTTGAGGAGACCTGCAGCCTCTACAAACTGAGGGCAGCCTCCAGCTCATATCTCATAAGAAACTGAACCCCTCAGTCCTACCACTGCAATTAAATTCTGCCGACAACCTGAGTAAGCGTAGAAGTAGACCCTTCCCCAGTTGAGTTTCAGATGAGAACTCAGATCAGGTGACACCGTGACTGCAGCCTTGTAAGATCCTAAGCAGAAGACCGAGCTAAGCCTTGCCAAGACTCCTGACCCACAGAAACTGGGAGGTAATAAGTGCGTGGTTTTAAGCCACTAAGTTTTGGTAATATTGTTATGTAATTATAGAGGCTAATACAATGAATTTTAATTTTTTCTCTACGTCAGAAAGTTTACCTCAAGGAGGAAAGAGAGAAATCCAGGCCAAAGGCATTAAATAAGTTGCTAATCACTTTGGAATATTTTAAATATGCTTGTATTCAGGATGTATATTGTTTATATATCGATTTCTGTCTACCCATACTCTCTTTGATGCATTTTCAAAAAACAAACAGAATATACCTAGTGAATATTTAGAAAAGAGGAGTTGAGCTTGTAATATATTTAGGACATGAGAATTCTTCCTTCACTCCAATTTTAACAGCATTTAAAAATTTGAACTTTGGGGGCAAATTACTCCTTTTTCACTTTTAAGTTATTTTTTCATTGGCTAGAATTTAATACATTGTGGTTTTTTTCTTTTCCATGACTTTATTTTTGTCTAATATATATAGGGTATAGATTTCTTTAGATGATGTTTTAAATCTCTAATTCCAGTAGCATTTGAAGTAGTCATAGAAGTGAGGACTTAAATTCAATTGCCATAAAATAACATTTTGCTAACTTTTCATTTCAATCTGCCTAATTCTTTATAAGTACTTTAGGATCATAAAAACTCTGTATATTAGTTGAAGATTTAGTTTCTTAATTCTTAATCAAAATTTTTATTCCACTGATAAAGGAGGCTTTTTAACATTTTAAATATAGTTTTATTCCTTGAATAGAAAAAAAGAGATGTGCAATTAGTCATTCAAATGGCACTCCCATCATTATATTACACAAAGAGCAGCTGCAGAGTCACAGCTGACATTTATTAGATGCGGATTACTTGCCAGGCATGGTACAGTCATTTAATCCTCACAAGCAGCTGGTGATGTAGGTGCTACTACGATGCCCATTTTACAGATGAGGAAACTGAAGGGGTAGAGGTTAAGTGCCTTGCCTGTAGAATGGCAACCAACAGAACCTAAGATCATATTTACTAATTCCTAAAAATAAAGATGGAGGCATATCTACATCAAACTGTCTTCCCCAGGAGAAAAGGCAGCTCTTTGTACTAAATAATATGATCATGCGTATTATAATCAGACTCTGTATTTAACCTCTCTTGTGCATAAAGTCACACAGAGAAAGGTAATAATGATGCTGTAAAAATCCTTTCTACAATGATTTGCAAAGCAAAAATTGCTATGACATGAAATAAGCAAATGTTTTTTTGCTTATAAACTGACCACTTTAAAATTTGCCCCTATAAAAATATCCCTTCTGTATATACTTTCTACCTTTATTTTGTCAGTCTTTTCCCATCAGTATCTCTTCCTTGTTAGAAGATTCCATAAATATGTGCTGCTACTGAATACTCTTCTTGGCAATGAAGAATAGTGTAAATTGAAAATCTTATAAAAGATTCAGTTTAATGAGTTTGATAAAGAGATGTGGACAAATTGCTCAAATCTAAAGATAGAATTGGACTAGTTAAAAATTGAAGATCCAAAATAGACAATAGTGGTAACACAGACACATCAAAAAGAGAAGGATTTGAGTATCAAGGGACTAAGAGAGGCCTTTGAGAAAAATTAATAAAGCTCTTGAAAACTTTTACAAAAATAACCTCTTTTAGACTGGACTGTGAAAGTCCAATATGGAGTGAATTATGTTAAATTTTGCTATCATGCAATTTTGTGCTATCCTATACACTTCTAGTAATTTTTAAAAAGTATAACCCCTCTTTAAAAAAGATATAAATCAATACTTTATTCATTTTCTGTTCATTTTTCTAGCCTTCTTATTTCTACTCTGAACTATGAATTTAGCTTCTGTTTTAAGTGAATTTATGTCGAGTGGCCTTTTCTTGGTATAATTATCCTTGATAAATGAGTCTCCCTATGCTTGCTCTAGACAGAGCACAGTTATTTAACTCTAAATGCATGAGCCTTTCATCATTGGACATATTGAAGGAGAAAGTGGACCACCATTTGTCCAGATTATGCAGAGGGCATTGAGCTTGACCGGGAGCGAGCTGATGTTAGGTCCTCTTGCAATGACAAACTCCTATAAAATCCTCTGAGCTATGTCAAATCAAAAAGACCAAATAAAAACTTGGAGGCATGCAGTAACTGTCTGGTGCCATTTAAGGACTGACCAGTCATATGAGGCAGTCCTAGTGTAGAGGACGCACCTGGACCTGGAGCTGCAGCAGCACCTGCTGTGTCTTTATTCACATTTCTGTTCTCTATCTAGCATTACCTTTTAGCTTACCCTAAAACAATGTCTGCGACTGCCTTTCAGCCAGCAGCTCTTGCTTCTTTACTCCCCATTTTGCAGGGTGGGGAGGGGGTGTTAGTGTGTCTGGTTTTCTGGTTAATGATTAAAATGCCTTATCCTGAACCTTTTAGTGATTGTATCCCACCCACCTTTTTTAAAATCCCGGCTGACTCAGGGCACCTCTGCCATGGTTACATTATATCATTGCTAATGCTATTAACATTTGAAACATGTCAGGCTTGTACAAAGAATGAAACATTAGGTTCTTGTGACAGCTGGAGCCTGTTTCTGTGAACTCTTCTGGAAAGGACAGAGCTATTAGCAGAATTAGAACTGGTTACACTTGGGAATCATCAGAGTCCCTGTTTCAGAGTTTGAGGTTGGCATTGGATTTTCTGTTTTACATACAATTGCTAAGAATTTTAGTCCACACTTGGCGGCAAAAAGCATGCAGCTATCTGTTGGTGTTTAGGAGGAGGAAGGGAGGGTGATGCTCTCTCCCTGAAATCCTTTCAGAACCCCCCTTTTCAGGAACCTTACACCCCACGAGTATTATAAGTGCTAGGATTCTTAGGTTTAGGAAAGCATTTGTACAGAGAAATTATGTCCTGACATTACAGGTGGTGTTTACTGAGTAAATACTTGATTTCCAATATTACTGCTATTAAATATGTCTAATTTGGGGGGAAGCAAAGTATAAGATTTTAACTTTTCTGCTGTAGAGAGAGATTAGTGGTATGTTAGGTGCTGGAGTATGTACTAGATACTGATGAAGAAGAAAGATGAATCTTAGGAGATTTAATTTTTTTATAAGCCAAGAGAAACTTTAAATAATCATTGATCATTTTTATCATGAAAATGTTAATGTGCAAAGCACTTTACTAGACATTATTGGGTAATTAACCAAATAGAAATCTAGAGATCTCTATCCTCAAGGAATTTTAATCTCCCAAAACAAATACAAAGGCAGCAACTGGAGAACCATTACCAACATGTACCAAATAACGCATAATTGTAAGAAACAATTCTTTATAGCACTCTCTTAATGTCCTAGGAAATTTTGATATTTAAGATGTTTACATGTCTGAGGATATATAATCAGAGTATTGTAGAATTTTAGAGCTTCAAAATACATAAGCTATCATATTGTTCAATCCCCTCATTTTACAGATGAAAAAACAAATTTAGAGAGGTTAAGTTGCCCAAGATCATGCAGTGGGTTTTGTGAGAACTACCAGGTCTGTTTTTGATAAGACATCATTTCTGCATCACTGGCTTTGGCTTTATAAAAGAAATGGCTTGCTGACCTCTGGAATCTTTCACAGGTGTGCTGAGAAAGTGTGTGGTTCTATTAGTCATAAAACTTTACAGGTGAAAATAAGAAAACAAATGATGAAGCCACCTTCTACCAGGTGTTCTGCTTCTGTGTGTGTTGCAATATGGTTTCTGAGCTTTTGTAAGTCACGCAAATAGCTATTTCATGTCTTCATAGCTCATCTATATGTTTCAACTGCATGATGTTTTTTGAACACCAGATAATTGAAAAGAAAAGGAGGCACATTTATCGGGATGTTATGCACACTGTGCGTGCACACGCACACACACACACACACACACACACAAGATGGAAGTGGCTCCATCACTTAGCCCTTATTCTTCTATTTCTGGTCCAAGGTAAGAAATGCTCATCATCCAGGTGCTCTTGGGATGAATGTGGTTGTCCAAGGATGTGACACTTACAACTCCTCTTTAATCATGTCCTCATTGCAGCAGAGCCTCTCCTTCTTGTTGCTTCATGAGATGTACACAGAACCCCCCAATTCTGGGGGTCCGAATCTCATATTCATTCCCATTCCTTTTCATCACAAGCCGCCTCCTTCCAAAAGATTACTTAAGAAGAGGGAAATTGCTGATGATCTCATGGTTTATTTGTTTCTAAAACTCAGAAGAGTATGTGTAAGAGAGATTTCTAATTACTGTATGTTCAGTTTCTCTAGAGATACTAGTAAGCACCACTAAAAATTAAAACATAACTGGCTCAATTGCATTGACAAAGATAATATTTTTTGTCTTTGCAGATTGAAATTTGTTTAATATTTTCTCCAACTTAAGCTAGAAAATTGCAAGCAAAATCTAAAGAAATATTCTTTACTTATGTCAGAAAGCAGTAATTCAGGGGAGAACCAAAATTATGCATGTCATGGTGCTTCTGAATTGAGTACTTATGGTATCTATAAAGATATAACAGTTATCAAGACCTTTAATCATCTATATCTTTCTATATTCTTGCAGTCATGCAAAATCTTTAGCCCCATTTTCATAGTACTCATTATCTTAATGTTAAATTTAAAAAACAATGTCAGCCAGTCACAGTGGCTCACTCCTATAATCCCAGCATTTGGGGAAGCTGAGGTGGGAGGATCACTTGAGGCCAGGAGTTCGAGACCAGCCTGGAAAATATAGAGAGACCCTGTACCTAGAAATAATAAAAATTTAAAAAGTCAAATAAATGTTTTTGCTAAATTTTACTTTTCTCTACCAAGTTTATAATTTTACTGTAAGTGCTAGGAAAGGATTGGGTTGTATTTATTTTCTTCAAATAGAATTTATGTTGTAGACATCTTTGGTTCCTGGCAAAATTGATCAGAAAGTATAGAGTTCCCATAAACCTCCCACCCGTACACACATACAGCCTCCCCCACTATCAACATCCCTCACAAGAGTGGCACATGTGTTATAATTGAGGAGCTTACATTGACACATCATTATCACCCAGAGTCCCTAGTTTACATTAGGTTCACTCTTGGTGTTGTACACTGTGTGGGGTTTGACAAATGTATGATGACATGTATCCACCACTATTCTATCATACAGAATAATTTTGCTGCTCTAAAAGCTCTCTGTGCTTCACCTGCTTATTCCTCCCTCCCCCCAGTTCCTGGCAATCACTGATTCTTCTACTGTCTCCCTAGTTTTCCTTTTCTCAAATGTCATACAGTTGGAATCATACTGTGTAGTCTTTGTCAGATTGGCTTCTTCCACTTGGCAATAGCATTTAAAGTTTCCTTCATGTCCTTTCTTGGCTTGATAGCTCATTTCCTTTTAGGGCTGAATAATATTACAGTGTCTAGATGTACCATAGTTTATCCAGTCACCTACTGAGGGACATCTTGGTTGCTTCCAAGTTTTGGCAATTATGGATAAAGATGATATAAATATCCGTGTGCAAATTTTTGTATGGACATAACTTTCAATGCCTCTGAGAAAATACCAAGGAGTGTGATTACTGGACTGAATGCTAAGAAAATGTTTAGATTTATGAGAAACTGCCAAATTATCTTCCAAAGTAGCTGTACCATTTTGCATTCCCAGCAGCAATGCATGAGAGTTCCTCTTGCTCTGTATCCTCTCCAGCGTTTTGTGTTGTCAGTGTTCTGGACTTTGACCATTTTAATAAGTGTGTACTGGTATCTTATTGCTGTTTTAGTTTGTGTTTCTCTAATCACATATGATTTGGGAGCATCTTTTCATATGCTTATTTGCCAGCTGTATATCTTCTTTGGTGAGGTATCTATTTAGATCTTTTGCCCATTTTTTAATTGGGTTGTTCTTTTCTTTTCTTTTTTTTATTTTCTTCCTTTCTTCCATTCTTTCTTAGATAGGATCTCTCTCTGTCACCCTGGGTAGAATGCAGTGGCATCATCTTTGCTCACAGCAACCTCAAACTCCTAGGCTCAAGAGATCCTCCTGCCTCAGCCTCCCACTAGCTGGGACTACAGGTATGTACCACCATGCCTGGCTAATTTTTCTTTTTCTTTTTTCTTTCTTTCTTTTTTTAAAGACAGGGTCTCGCTCTTGCTCAGGCTGGTCTTGAACTTCTGAGCTCAAGCAGTCCTCCCACCTCGGCCTCCCAGAGCGCTAGGATTACAAGTGTGAGCCACCACACCAGGCCGGGTTGTTCATTTACTTATTGTTGAATTTTAACAGTTCCTTATATATTTCAGATAACAGTCCTTTATCAGATATGTCTTTCGCTGATGTATTATCCCAGTCTGTGGCTTATCTTTTCATTCTCTTGATAGTGTTTGCAGAGCAAGTTTTTAATTATAATAAAGTCCAGCTTTTCTTTCTTTCATGGATCAAGCCTTTGGAGTTGTATCTAAAAAGTCATCATCATGTCCAAGGTCATCTAGATTTTCTCCTAGGTTATCTTACAGATGGTTTAGTTTCGCATCCTATATTTAGATATATGATCTATTTTGAATTAATTTTTCTGACAAGTATAAGGTCTGTGCCTAGATTCATTTTTTTGCATGTGGTTGTCTAGTTGTTCTAGCATTTGTTGAAAAGACTATTTTTGCTCCATTGTATTGCCTTTACTCTTTTCTCAAAGATCAATTGATCATATTTATTTGGATCTATTTCTGTGCTCTCTATTTTGTTCCATTGATCTATTCTTTCATCAATACCACACTCTCTTGATTGCTGTGGCTGTGTAGTAAGTCTCGAAGTTGAGTAGTGTCTGTCCTCCGACTTTGTTCTTCTTTTTTAATATTGTGTTGGTTATTCCAGGTCGTTTGCCTCTCCATATACACTTTAGAATCAGTTTGTTGATGTTCACAAAATACCTCACTGGAATTCGGTTAGGATTGTGCTGAATCCGCAGAGCAAGTTAGGAAGAACTGACATTTTGACAATATTGAGATTTCCTGTATATGACCATAGAATCTCTTTCTATTTAGTTATTCTTTAATTTCTTTTATCAGAGTTTTATAGTATTCTTCATTTAGATCTTGTACCCATTACATTAGATTTATACCTAAGTATTTCCTTTTTTTGGTGCTCATGAAAGGATATTATGTTTTTAATTTCAAATTTCATTTATTTCTTGCTGGTATATAGGAAAGCAATTGACTTTTATATATTAACTTTGTATACCTGCAACCTTGCTATAATCACTTATTAGTTACAAGCATTTTTTGGTTGATTCTTTTGGACTTTCTACATAGATTATCATGCATCTGCAAATAGAGACAGTTTTATTTCTTCCTTCCAAATATGTATACCTTTGACTTCTTTTTCATGTCTTATTGCATTAACTAGGACTTCCAATGCAATGTTGAAAAAGAGTAGTGAGAGGGAACATATGCCTTGTTTTCGATTTTAGCAGGCAATCTTTTAATTTTTCATCTTAGGTATGACGTTAGCTGCAGGTTTTTTTTACAGACATTCTTTATCAGATTGAGGAGGTTCTCCTCTATTCCTAAGTTGCTTAATTGTCTTCAGAGGATGTTAGATTTTGTCAAATGTTTTTTCTTCATATATTGATATGATCATATGATTTTCCTTCTTTAGCTTCTCGATATGATGGATTACGTTAACTGTTTTTCAAATGTTGAACCAGTCTTGCATACCTGGGTTAAATTCCATTTGGTCCTGCTGTATAAGTCTTTTTAAACGTTGTTGGATTCAATTTGCTAAATATTTGTTGAGGAATTTTGCATCTATGTCCATGAGAGATATTGATCTATAGTTTTCTGGGAATGTTGTAGTCTGATTTTAGTATTAGAGTAATGCCAGCCTCATAGAATTAGGTAGGAAACATTCCCTCTGCTATCTTCTGAAAGAGATTGTAGAGAATTGGTATAATTTCTTCCTTAAGTGCTTGGTAGAATTCATTAGTGAACCTATCTGTGCCTGGCACTTTCTATTTGGAAGGTTATTAATCATTAATTTAAATTCTTTAATAGATATAGGCATATTCATATTGCCTGTTTTTTCCCGTGTGAGTTTTGGCAGATTGTGTCTTTCAAGGAATTGGTCCTTTTCACCTAGGTTATTAAATTTGTAAGGATAGAGTTGTTAATAGTACTCCTTTAGTACTTTTAATGACCCTGCAATCTGTAGTGATGTCTCCTCTTTCATTTCTGGTGTTAGTAATTTGTATCATCTCTCTTTTTTTTCTTAGCTTGGCTTGAGGCTTATCACTTGTACTGATTCTTTCAAAGGACCAGCTTTTAGTTTGTTAATTTTGTCTATTGATTTCCTGTTTTCAATTTCATTGATCTGTGTTCTAATTTTTATTATTTTTCTTTTCTATCTTTCTTTTTCTTCTTCTTCTTTTTTTTTTTGGAGACAGTTGTTGCCCAGACTGGAGTGCAATGACATCAAACTCCTGGCCTCTAGCAATCCTCCCACCTAGGCCTCCCAAAGTACTGGGATTATGGGTGTGAGCCACCGTGCCCAGACGAATTTTTATTATTTCTTTTCTTTTGCTTACTTTGGCTTTAATTTGCTCTTTTTTTTCTAGTTTCTTAGGATGGAAGATTAGATTATTGGTTTTAGGTCTTACCTCTATTTTAATATAAGTATTCGATAGGTTTCCCTCTAAGCACTTCATTCTCTATATCCCACAAATTTTGGTTTTATTTTTATTTTCATTTAGCTCAAAATATTTTTCTAAATTTCTCTTTGGGATTTCTTCCTTGAAACAGGTGGTATTTAAAAGTGTATTGTTTAATCTCCAATATTTTAGGACTTTCCAGCTATCTTTCGGTTAGCGATTTTTTTTTTCTGTTCTTTTGCGACAGGGTCTAACTTTGTTTCGGGGGCTAGAGTGCAGTGGTCTGATCATAGTTCAGTGCAACCTTGAACTCCTGGCTTCAAGCATCCACCCACCTCAGCGTCCTAATGTGCTAGGATTACAGGCATGAGCCACCACACCTGGTCATGTTATTGATTTCTAGTTTAATTCCATTATGGTATAAAATCATACATTGTATTATCTATTATTCTTTGCATTTGTTAAGGTGTTTTTTATGTCCTAGAATGTGATCTATCTTGGTGTATGTTCCATGTGAGCTGGGGAAGCTGCTGTCATTGGATGAAGCTGTGTGTAGATATATCTAGTGATTGATGGCACTGTGGGATTCAGCTATATCCCTACAGATTTGTTACCTGTTGGATTTGTACATTTTTGACAGAGTAATGTTGCAGTCTTTTACTATAGTAGGGGGTTCACCCCTTTTTCCTCACAATTTCATCATCATTTTTTTGCATCAAGTATTTAACACTCTGTTGTTAGGCACATACCAGTTAAGGATGTTGATGTGTCTTCTTGGAGACTGACTCTTTATCATTATATGATGCCCTCTCTTTATCCCTGATAATTTTTCTTTTTCTGACATCTGCCTGAAATTTATAGCTAATCTACCTTTATTTTATTTGCATGAGCCCGGTATGTCTTTCTCCATCTCTTTACTTTTAATCTGTATGCGCCTTTAGGTTTAAAGTGGGTTTCTCATAGACAACATTTGGTTGGGGCTTGTTTTTTGATCCACTCTGACATGCTCTGTCTTCTAGTTGTATTTAGACCTTGATGTTTAAAGTGATTAGTGATCTAGTTGGATTAAGAGGTACCATATTTTTACTGTTTTCTATTCATTGCCCTGTTCTTTGTTCATGTTTTTTATCTTCCACTCTTTTTCTGCCATTTGTGATTATAACTGAGCATTTTATATGATTCCATTTTTTCTCCTGTCAGCATATTAATTATACTTCTTTGTCAGTAATGCAAGTACATTTTAATAATAAAATTTCCTAATTCCTCCTTCCCATCCCTTGTAGCATTGCTATCATTTATTCCACTTATACGTAAGCACACATACTCATATACATACACACAGATAGCACACATACCCATATATGTATACACACACACATAGCATACATAACCATATATATATACATACAGCACACATAACCATATAAATATATTAAATATACACACATAAACATATAATTGAATAAATTATTGCTATTATTATTTGGAACAAACTGTTATGTTAAATCATTTAAGAATTAGAAGAACAAAAGTTTTTATTTACCTTCACTTATTCCTTCTCTAATGTTCTTTCTTTCATTATGTTGATCTGAGTTTCTGACTTCTATCAATTTCCTTATTTCTGAAGAACTTTTAACAATTCATGCAAGGCAGGTCCAGTGGCAACACATTTTCTCAATGTTTGCTGAGAAAGTATTTTTCTTTCACTTTTGAAGAATAATTTCACAGGATACAGAATCCTAGGTTGGTGGGCTTTTTTCTTTCAACACTTTAAATATTTCAGTGTGCTCTCTTCTTGCTTGCAAGGTTTCTGAGGAGAAGACAGATGTAATTCTTATCTTTGCTTCTCTATGGGTAGAGTGTTTTTTCCCTCTGGCTACTTTTAACATTTTTTTTTTCTTCACCTTGAATTTTCTGAGGTGTGAACATAATACACCTTGATGTAGTTTACTTGGCATTTATCCTGCTTGGTGTTCTCTGAGATTTCTAAATCTGTGTTTTGGTGCCTGACATTTATTTGGGGGAAATTCTGTCATTATTTTTTCTGTTCCTTTCTCTCTTTGCTTTTCCTGTGGTATTCGCACTATATATATTTTACAGCTTCTGTAGTTTCTCACAGTTCTAACATATTCTCTTCTCTTTTCTCTCTTTGCTTTTCTGTGTTTTTTATTGACATATCCTCAAGCTCAGAGATTCTTTCCTCAGCTGCGTTCAGCCTACTAATGAGCTCACGAAAGGCATTCTTCATTTCTGTTCAGGTTTTTTATCTCTAGTATTTCTTTTTGATTCTTTCTCAGAGTTTCCATCTCTCTGCTTACATTATCCATCTTTTCTTGCATGCTATCTACTTTTTCCATTAGAGCTTTTAGCATATTAATATTAGGTAATTTGAATTCACAATCTGATCATTCCACATTCTTGTCATATCTGAGTCTGGTTCTGATGATTGCTATGTTTCAAACTCTGTTTTTTGCTTTTCTCTATGTCTTGTAATTTTTTGTTGAAAGCTTGACATGATGTACTGGGCAAAAGGAACTCCAGTAAATAAGCCTTTAGTGATGCTGTGAGGGTTGGGTAGGAGAAGCACTCTTCACTCCTGTGATTAGATCTCGGTCTTTTAGTAAGCTTGTACCTCTGGGTTGTGAACCTTACAAGTGGCTTCTCAGTCACTCACCCTCCCTACCACCTTGGGCAGGACAGGGTATTTATAGAGGGCTGGAATTGGGTGTTTCCCTTCCCCAGGTCAGTTAGGCTCTGATAAAACCTCAAGAGGTTAGGCTCTGCTAAAATAGTTTCTCCTGAGGAAAGGCCATATTAAAAAGAACAGAATGCTTTGGCATATTTCAAAACGGTTATTTTTCCCCTCTTCCTGCCAGAAGCAGGAGGAGATATCTCTCCGATAGTCACTGTGAGAACTCTGTCAAGTCTCAGGAGATAACAGTCACTAATGTGAGGGGCCCCCAGATGACTGGGTCTCCCCAGAGTTTTTAATCTCTGAGGCTTGTCCACAGTGAGCCTACAAGCAGTTCATCAATTTCAGTTCAGGCTTTCCTACCTCAGTGCTAGTTTTCATGGAAGTTTCTGCTCCAGAAAGTTATGATTCTCTGATCCGCTTGTTTCCCCAATTTGGGGACCAGCGGTTTGCCCTGTGACCTCAGTTCTCTGAGGGATTTAAGAAAAGTTGTTGATTTTTCAGTTTGTTTAGCTTTTCACTTGTCATTAGGATGGAGTGATGACTTCCATGTGTCTTATATATGAAACAGGAAACTGGAATTCTTAGGTTGAATTTTACAGTGAATATTAAAAATTACCAGTTTAGTTTGCCCTTTTGGCATATAAATCTCTGAAACTACCTTGTACTGACATTATAAAAAATAGTTTCAATTTAGCAATGTATCATATGTTATTTAAAAACTTTCTTTACTATATACTTTGTGGTATCCAGTTCAATTCCTGGTACATAATAGTTATTCAATAAATATCAACTTTGAGTAAATGGTTTAATTCACGTATTTTTACCATGATTTCTCTGTGAAACAAGTAATCTAAGAATAATATAGTGTAATTACTTACAGAAAACAACATTTGAAAGGCTGATTACTTAACATTTTAAAATATTCATGTTTATTATCACGGTTCAACGGAACTACCATCTTATACTATATATTGCTTTAGTTGATTTTCAAACCTTGTAAAAAATTTATTAACTGAAAAGATTGCATTTATAATCCCAGCTCTAAAATCAACAAAGGAAAAAGGTTTTGATATATACACTTCAGTTTGGATATCACCTACCAAAAAGTACAGTAGAGGCAGATCAGGTGACCGAGGTAGCCAAGTAAAGGGCTTCTTTGCCGGCCATCTGGAAATAATTGCAGGCAAATATTTCAAATTAAAATTTTATCTTTCCAAATGCACTAAATTAAATACATGTAAAAGACATTTAACTAAGTTATTAGTACTTATATTTCTGAAATTATTAAAGCTTTAAATTGCACTAAGATTTTTTAGGACACCCTTTATTAGAATTTCAAGAAAATAATAGTAAACTAAGGCTCTTCTCTATTTTCATTCACGGGTGGTTCTGTACAGCAGTGGTTCTCAAAGTTTAGTCTATGGACCCCTGGGGGTGCATAATATTTGCATCACCCAATAGTGGGTAATACCTCTGGAGCATTAGTACCAAAACAGTGGCACCAATGTTTGCTAGTAGTCTGTATATTCTTCACAACCACACATGTGCAAGAAAACAAAAAACAGGTTTCATTTAAGAATGTCTTTGAAGAAATAATAAACATCTTTTAAATAATCCTGTGTTAATAAAATGGGAAGTACTCTTAAAACACTGTGTTGCCTACCAGAGTACTATGGCTCTCTCAAAAAAAAGCACTTGGTGGAATGTTTGAGTTATGAACTGGATTAGCTACTTTTTCAATGGAATAACATTTTTTTTGAAAGAAGGGACAGGCAAACGGCAATTATTCAGACTTGGATATTGGACATTTTCTCAAAAATGAACAAGATGAATTTGTTACTTCAGGGATAGCAACAGATAGCATTTGTTGTCAATGATGAAAATTTTCAAGTGAAAATTGGAACTTTGGAAAACTTGTATTCACCATCATGAGCTTGACAGCTTCCCAAGATTCTTAATGACTTATCTGATGAGATCAGTGCTGATAATTTATATTATATAATGAAACATGAAATGTATTAATATTTGGAAGACCTGCATAACTCAGTGAACCAATATTTTCCAAATAACCAATGCAATATGCACAAAATCATGTGTAAAGATATATTCAAAGTGTAAGACAGACCAATGGATTTCAATGTAACAATACAAAAAGTTCATTGACAAAGTTTCAGGCTCCACATTGTAATTAATCTTTAAGAAACTACCTCTATTGAATTCTGCTATAGTATCAAAGAAGAATATATACAATTATCTGATAAGGCTATTAAAATACTTCTTCCTTTTCCAACTACATTTCTATGTGAGGTTGAATTTTCTTTATGTACTCTGATCAAACAACATATTGCAACAGATTGAATGCAGAATCTGACATGAAAATGCAGCTTTTTCCTATTAAGCTAGGCATTGAACAGATTTATAAAACTATAAAACAATGCCAGTCTTCTCACTGCATTTTTTGATTTGAGGAATATAGTTATTTTTCATAAAATATTTATGTTAACATATGATAGATTTATTTTTAAATAAATTAGTAATAAATATATTTTTAAATTCTGCTTTAATTTTTAATATGGCAAATATCCATAGATATAACTCATATAAACAGAAGCTCTTTGATGTCCTCAGTAATTTTTAAAAGGGTAAAGGGGTCTTGAGACCAAATAATTTAAGAACTACTGCTTTAAAGTAAAACAGTCCATGGAAAAAAACCTCTCTACTGTGGTAAAATAAGTTTGCTGCCTGTCAGAATCACAATGCACACCGACATAGAAGTGGCACAGAAGCAATTAGAAGTCTTGCAGTTGAAAAACAGGCTTAATTTTGTTTAACCTGGTGTTTCTCAAA
This sequence comes from Avahi laniger, assembly GCA_963575035.1. Taxonomy (NCBI): domain Eukaryota; kingdom Metazoa; phylum Chordata; class Mammalia; order Primates; family Indriidae; genus Avahi; species Avahi laniger. The sequence goes on along the minus strand of CAUYSK010051201.1, from coordinate 4,917 downwards.
CTCTTGGACAAAATCCTATTTGTTTTCTGAGAGAGGAATATTTATGAAGAATAATCTTTTGCAAATACTGCTGTAATTACATCTTATTTCAAAGGTCCTGTGCCTTGCATAGGCTATTAAATATTATAAACCCCACAGTACTGGTGTATAAAATATAAAGAGTAGTGACCTTAGTCATGAAGCAAATGATATGACAATATTTAAGGGATATTAGTGGCTGAGGATCTAGTTTTTGTTTTATCCAAAATGCTTTTAAGATTCTATAAGAAGTTCAGTCTTTTTTTTTTCTAAGTAATAACTTTCTTTAATTAAAGAAAATGTTTAAAGCCTAATACTTTCTGATTACAAAACAAAGTCACATTCTTTTCTAAGTGGCCAAAAAAAAAAGCTCATAGTTTTCTTGTTCATTGTTTCCACTGCAATTAAAACACGCAAAAACCGTTTTAATTTTTAGTTTTTCTTTTTTAAAAAATGAATATATCAAAGATTTTATTTAAATCATTAATGAGGAAACCAGTAATATGCTACAATTGATTCCAACGGGAAATTTAAAGGACTACACATATATAGACAATAAGGAATGCCAAAATGAACTTACAACTATAGTAAATGCAAATCTGGACTACCAAGAGGGCAACAATCAATTGCATTCCACTGGATACAATTCATTTGCATTTCATTTTTTAAAAATTATTTCTATAGATTCAGGGGGTATAATTCATTTTGTTATATGAATGAATTGTGTAATGATGAAGTCAGGGTACTTAGTGTACTAGTCACCAGAATAATTTACATTGTACCCGACAGGCAATTGTTTATCCCTCACACCCCTCCCTCTTTTCCTCCCTCCCTCCTTCTTGGTTTCCAATGTCCTTGACACCACTTTATGACCATATATACTCATCATTTAGCTCCCACTGAAAAGTGAGAACATGTGGTGTTTGTTTTTCCATTACTGAGTTACTTCACTTAGGATAATGGCCTCCAGTTCCACCCAAGTTGCTGCAAAAGACATTATTTCATTCCTTTTTATGGCTAAGTAGTACTCCATGGTATGTGTGTGTGTGTATCACATATATATATCACATTTTCTTCATCCACTCATCAGTTGATGGACACTTAGGTTGATTCCATATCTTTGCGGTTGTGAATTGTGCTGGGATAAACATTCAGGTGCAGCTGTCTTTTTGATATAATGACTTCTTTTTCTTTGGGTAGATACCCAGTAGTGAGACTGCTCAATTGAATGGTAGGTCTACTTTTAGTTCATTGAGGAATCTCCATACTGTTTTCCATAGAGGTTGTACTAGTTTACATTCCCGCCAACCGTGTATAAGCATTCCCTTTTCTCTGCATCCATGCCAACATCTATTATTTTTTAACTTATTAATAATAACCATCTGACCGGTATTAGGTGGTATCTCATTGTGGTTTTAATTGACATTTCCCTGCTGATTAATGATGTGGAGCACTTTTTCATATATGTTTTGGTCATTTATATATCTTCTTTTGAAAAAATTCTCTTCATGTCTTGTACCTACTTTTTGATAGGGCTATTTGTTTTTTTTTTTTTGAGTTCTTTATAGATTCTGGATATTAGTCATTTGCTGGATGTATAGTTTGCGAATATTTTCTCCCATCTTGTAGGTTGTCTATTTATTCCTTTGATTATTTCCTTTGTTTTGCAGAAACTTTTCAGTTTAATGAAGTCCTGTTCATTTATTTTCATTGTTGCTGTATTTGCTTTTGGGGTCTTAATCATAAATTCTTTGCCCAGGCCAATGTCCAGAAGAATTTTTCCTACATTTTCTTCTAGAATTTTTATGGTTTCAGGTCTGGCATTTGTAAGTCTTTAATACATCTTGGATTAATTATTTTATATGGTGAGAGATAGGAATCCTGTTTCATTCTTTTGCATGTAGCTATCAAATTTTCCCTATTTATTGAATAGTGCACCCCTTCCCCAGTTTATGATTTTGTCTACTTTCTTGAAAATAGTTTGTAGCAATGTGACTTTATTTCTGAGTTCCCTACTCTGTTCCGTTGATGTGTTGTCTACCTTTATACCAGTACCATGCTGTTTTGGTTACTGTAGCCTTACAGTGTAATTTGAAGTTCAGTAATGTGATATCTCCAGATTGGTTCTTTTTGCCTAGAAATTCAAAATCTTTTTTTTTAATTTCAGCATATTATGGGGGTACAGATGTTTAGGTTACGTATGTTGCCCTTGCCTCCCTCCAAGTCCGAGCTTGAAGCATGTCCATCCCCCGGATGGTGTGCATCGCACTCTTTGTGTATGCATACACCTGTCCCCTCCTCCCCCTCTTCCCCCACCCAACATCCAATAAATGTTATTCTTATATGTGCACTTATGTGTTGATTAGTTAATACCAATTTGATGGTGAGTACATGTGGTGCTTGTTGAAATTCAAAATCTTTACCTTCAGAATTCATGTTTTTTGTCATTCAGAAATATTCATTGGTAAAGGATAAAATTAAGGCTATTAGTCATCTGAAAATTCTAACACATCTCTAAGATTTTGAGGCTATGTTTTTAAAACGTCTCAAGTTTTGACGTTTACTTAAAATGTACCAGTATGGTTTAGTGTAAAAGCAAGGGATTTGGAGGGTCATACATGTTTGGTTTCAAATATTGAATCCATAATTTATTGAATCTTTAATGGGTAGGTTTATAAATATCAGCACCTGTAAAATATAATTATTATAATTATCTCACTAGGTGGCCATAAGAAGAAAATAATTTTTATAGAACCCATAGTACAATCCATACACAGGAATTGAGTGCTTATCAGAGCCCAAGCTCTATGCTACTTACCAGGGAAACAAAGATGAATAAAATACTGGCTCTTTGCTGAATGATCTTTGAGATCAGTTCCAGGGAAGGCTAAGAAGGTCTTAATAACAACAGAGAACAGTAGTGCTACAATAAAGTAAGTGAGACAATTGGCTTGTCCTCCAATACCTGTTCACCCATTTTTGCTAATTGGAACTCCCAAATTTAGAGACACCACATTTCCCCTCCTCAACTACAGTAAGATGTGGCTGTAAGACAGTGGCATCTGCACAGAAGTGACAGGTGGAACTTACTGGTCCTCTTCTTAAATGAAAACTTCGCTGTCTTTTCCAGCAAAAGACAGAAGGAACCCAGATCCTTGGATGACCTCATATAGCAGTGCCACCTCCTCTCTCCCACCACCTAGCCACCATCTACCAACTGAGACCCTCATATGAGGAAGAAATAAATCTCCCATCTTGTTTAAACCACTATCACTAATTTGTTAAAGCACCCAAACCAGTTTTCTAATTAGTAGAGTAATCCCAGGATGCTGTAACTCTCAGGCCTAGACCCCTTGGAAGACATGGGAAGGGGAGAAGCAGGCAGTGCTTTCTGGGAATCCCTGGGCTGGATTTTGGAGGATCATTGTGATTTGGAAAAATCTCCTCCCCAAGTGATTCTGACACTTCCCTCTTATGATACCCTTGAACCATGAGAATGAAATTTGACTTGTCCTTTGTTACTAATATTCCAGTAGAAGATCTAATTATGTAGTAATTGCTTCATTCTTCAAATAAATTATATGGAACACTTTCTATATACACATAAATAAAGGATAGAAATATTTAATTGTAGACCCCCCTTACTGATTTGTTTTGTTGTTGATTTGCTTTTTCTATAAACTGTCATTCTCCATCCAGAATATAAGCTTTATTAAGACATGGTCACTGTCTGCTTTTTGTTTTTTATGGTATCAGCAGCACTCACTGCAGCTGGACACATGGTAAATATTCAGTACATTCTTTGTTGAATAAATAAAGGGAAAAACATATGTTAGACAATTAACATGTAACAATGGAAAGGACAGTTTTGCCTTAAATGCACAGATAAGTAAGCAGATGATTGCAAAGTTGTGTAAAGAGCACTTATAATAGGGTTAATGAAAATGAATGAAAATGACAAGGCTCTTCTAAGTAATTAACCCTCAGTAACAACAGCAACAACACATTTAACTATTTCTTGCTACGTGGCAGTCTGCAAGAGCTTCATGGACTGGTTTAATTCCTCACCACAGTCCCGTGAACACAGCACGATCACCCACCCTCATTTGTAGATCAGGAAATGAGGCCCAGGAAAGCTTGAATAACCTGCTCTCAGTTGCGCAGCTGAGGTTGGCAACTTTGCTATTCTGAAATGGAATTTGTAGATTTATGACTATATATAAAATAAGTACATAAATAATAATATATAATATATAAAATATTTCAAGGCACAGCCCTCAAACCTGTATCTCCACCATTATTCCCATCATAGTAATCAGTATTATCCTTCCAGTTACTCAAACCAAAAACCAAAGAATCATTCTTGATTCCTTTCTAAACCCCCTATTTTCTCTCTTGCCCATTTTCCATAAACAACCAGAGTAATCATACTAAACATAAATCAGAGCATGTCATGTCGTTACTAAACACTCTGCAGTGAATTCTTTGTGCACTTGATGCATGTAGAACAAAACCCCATGATTCTTGTCCAGGCCCGTGAAGCCCAGGCTGAGCTTGTCCCTGCCTACTTCTCTAGCTTCCTCTCCTGTTACTCTCCACTGTGGTCTCCGTCCTGTCCCTGGCACAACGCCAAGCTCCGTGTCTTTGCCCTTCCTATTCATGCTGCATCAAAGGTATTGCTCCTCAACCCCATCCAGATTTTTGCACGGATGGATCTTTTTATGTTATTTAGGTGTCTGCTCAAATTGCATCTCCTCTTGGTGAGGCCTTTGCAAATGGCCCCATTCTAATATAGCCCTCAGATTCACTTTCTTTCATGTTACTTTGTCACTTCTCAGTATCGAAAGTTACTTGGTTTGAGGATGTACTTACTCGTACATTATCTGTTATCATCTCACC
>CAUYSK010051200.1:0-38887 GCA_963575035.1 Avahi laniger | reverse complement strand
TGTATCTCATTGAGGTATCTCCATATTGCTTTCCACAGAGGTTGCACTAATTTGCAGTCCCACCAGCAGTGTATGAGTATTCCTACCTCTCCACATCCATGCCAACATTTGTTGTTTTGGGTCTTTTTGATAAAGGCCAGTCTCACTGGAGACAAGTGATATCTCATTGTGGTTTTGATTTGCATTTCCCTGATGATTAGAGATGTTGAGCATTTTTTCATATGTTTTTTGGCCTTGAATGGAGAGTTTTTGAATTTGGTGGTCATACTAAGGGACAATCACTAGAAGTTTCTATTCGGCCATCTTGCTCCATTATATCTTTTCTCTTCTTGCTTGTTAGATAATATATCTTGTTAAATTTTTTGAACATCATTAAATCCTAGCACCTTCTGAATTTATTTATCTTATTTATGTTTTTTTCCTGAAGCATATTTTCAAAAGGGTTTTCTTTGTGCCTTGCATTTCTCAAACTTTTTGTTCTGTAAATATCTTTATTACACACTCACATAAATTATGATTTGACTACTTCAAAGTCATTTTCCTTCAATATTTTTGAACAATCATTCATATTGTTGTTGAACAGTTTGAAACTCTTATTATTGTTTCTTTTTTGGTGATTTCTTCTTTGTGGTTATAAGTTTCTGATGTTCCTCATTGCCATTATTTTTACGTCTCTCATGTATTTTAGCTTAGGTTTTATATTTTCTCTCACTTGATCCTTTTCTGTCAACTTCTGGGATATTTCTTCAATTATATCTTTCAATTCGTGCTAATCATTGTTTTTTCATTATAGGCATACTTTGGAGATATAGTAGGTCAGTTCCAGACCACCAAAATAAAGCATACATCTCAATTAAGGAAGTCACACAATTTTTTTTTTTTTGGCTTCCCAGTGCCTAAAAGTCATATTTAGGGCCAGCTGTGGTGGTTTATACCTGTAATCCTAGCACCCTGGGAGGCTGAGGCGGGAAGATCAACTGAGGTAGACTAGCCTGAGCAAGAGTAAGACCTCATCCCTATGAAAAATTGAAAAATTATCTGGGTGTGCTGTAGTGCACCTATAGTCCCAGCTACTCTAGAGGCTGAGGCGGGAGGATCACTTGAGCCAGGAGTTTGAGGCTGCAGTGAACTATGATGACGCCACTGCTTCTGGCCAGTGTGACAGAGTCAGACTCTTTCTTAAAAAAAAAAAAAAAAAGAATACTGAGTGCTTAAATTATTAACAGTATCTCTTATATTGATAAAAGATGGGAGAAAGTGAAACTTTATCTTAAAATACATGTACATGTATACACAACTGCACTCTATCCAGAGTGACAGAGTGAAACTCTATCTCAAAAAAAAAAAAAAGTTATGTTCATACTATACTGTGGTCTGTTAAGTGATAGCAGTATGTCTAATAAAACAATGTACATACCTTGATTTAAAAGTACTTTATTGTAAAAATTGCTAATGATCATCGGAGCCTTTGGCATGTCAAAATCACTTTGCTGGTGGATGTTCTTGCCTCAATGTTAATGGTTACTGACTGATCAGCGTGGTTGCTGCTGAAGGTTGGGGATGCTACAGCAAGCTCTTAAAATCAGACAACAGTGAAGTTTGTCACATTGGTTGACTGTTGTCTTATGAAAGATTTCTCTGTAGCATGTGATGCTGTTTGATAGCATTTTACCCACCATAGAACTTCTTTCAAAATTAAAGTTAGTTCTTTCAAATCTTGTTGCTGCATTATCAACTAAATTTATGCAATATTCTAAATCCTTTGTTAACATTTCAAAAAGTTTCACAATGTCTTCACCAGGAATAGATTCCATCTCAAGAAACCACTTTCTTTGCTCATCTATAAGAAACAACTCCTAATCCATTATTAACGTTTTATCATCAGATTGCAGCAATTCAGTCACATCTTTATACTCCACTTCCAACTCTAGTTCTCTTGTTATTTCACCACATCTGCAGTTACTTCCTCTACTGAAGACTCGAACCCCTCAAAGTTATCCATGAGATTTAAAACTAACTTCTTCCAAACTCCTGTCAATATTGATATTTTGACCTTCTCCCGTGAACCACAAATATTCTTAATGGCATCTAGGATTATGAATCCTTTCCAGAAGGCTTTCAATTTACTTTGCCCACATCCATCAGTGAAATCACTATCTATGGCAGCTGTAGACTCATGAAATGTATTTCTTTAATAAGAAATGTATAAATGTTTTTCTTAATCCATGGGCTATGAATGTATATTGTATTAGTAGGCATGAAAACAACATTAATTGCTGTGTACATTTCCATCAGAGGTCCTGGGTGATCAAGTGCATTGTCAACAAATGGTAATATTTTGAAAGGAATCATTTTTTTCTGAGTATTAGGTCTTAACAATGGACTTAAAATATTTAGTAAATCATTCTGTAAACAGATGTGCTGTCTTCCAGACTTTGTTGCTTCATTTATAGAGCAAAGACAAAGTAGATTTAGCATAGTTCTTAAGGGTTCTAGGATTTTCAGAACAGTAAATGTACATTGGCTTCAACTTAAAATCACCATCTGCATTAGCCCCTAACAAGAGAGTCAGCCTGTCCCTTTGAAACTTTGAAACCAGACACTGACTTTTCCTCTCTGGCTATAAAAGTCTTAGATCACCCAGGCATGATAGCTCATGCCTGTAATCCCAGGACATTTGGGAGCCAAGGCAGCAGGATCACTTGAGGCCAGGAATTCAAGGTTGCAGTGAGCTATAATCACATCACTACACTCCAGCCTGGTCAGCAGAGTGAGACCCTATCTCTGAAAACCAAAAGTCCTAGATGGCATCTTCTTCCTCCAATAGAAGGCTGTTTCATCTATATTGAAAATCTGTTGGTTAGTGTAGCCGTCTTCATTAATGATCTTAGCCAGCTCTTCTGGATAATTTAATGTGGTTTCTACATTAGCACTTGCTTCTTCACCTTGCACTTTTATATCACGAAGATAGCTCTTTTCCTTAAACTTTCTGAACCAACCTCCGCTAGTTTCCAACTTTTCTTCTGCAATTTACTCACCTCTCTTAGCCTTCATAGAATTGAAGAGACTTAGAGTCTCCCTCTGGATTAGGCTTTGGTTTAAGGGAATATTGTGGCTGGTTTGATTTTCTCTGCCGATCACTCAAACTTTCTCCATATCAGCAGTAAGGCTATTTCACTTTCTTATCATTTGTGTGCTTTCTAGAGTAGCACTTTTAATTTTTTTCAAGAATTTTTCCTTTGCGTTCACAATTTGGCTAACTGATGTAAGCCGCTAGCTTTCGGCCTGTCTCAGCTTTCAACATGCCTTTCTTGCTGAGCTTAATCATTTCTAGCTTTTCATATATAGGGAGAGGCATTAGACTCTTCCGTTCACTTGAGCACTTATAGGGCATTGTAGGGTTATTAATTGGCCTCATTTCAATATTCTGTCTCAGGGAATAAGAGGCCTGAGGAGAGAGAGGAAGGTGGAAATGGCTGGTCAGTGGAGCAGTCAGAACACACAGTTCACCATGTTATGTGGGTGTAGTCTGTGGTGCCCCAAAACAATTACAATAGTAACATCAAAGATCACTAATCACAGATCACTTTAACAAATATAGTAACAATGAAAAGTTTGAAATATCATGAGAATTACCAAAAGGTGACACAGAGACATGAAGTGAGCACATGCTGTTGGCAAAATGGCACTAACAGACATGTTTGACACAGGGTTACTACAAACCTTCAATTTGTAAAAAAAAGGCAATATCTTTGAGGCACAGTAAATGAAGTCCAATAGAACAAGGTATGACTGTATTTATTTCAACCACTAAAATTTTTTACCTACAATTTCCTCTTTGTTTATTCTTCCTATAGCATTTACAAAATCTCTTCTTTATGGGAGGAATTTGATTAATTTAATATTTGATCTGTTTTTTCAATAATACTACATGACAGGGTCTATGTGTCTCATTTGTTGTCTACTTTTTGTAGTGATTCTTTGCATTAAATGGCTAATACTTTGCCTGTGATATCATGTTATCTTAAACATATAAGAATCTCTGAGAGGTCCTGTGTATTGGGGGTGTACATTCTTCTGGTAAGTTTAAGAAGAGGTGAAGAAATGTGCCTCATGGCAAAGGACCACCAGAACCACTGAGCACCGACAATATTGTTTCATGTCTTCTGCCAGACGGCTTCTCAGATAATGGATTCCACCTTAATCTCTTTGAAGGAAGTACCACTGGGAGTAGACTAGCTCCTTGGTTTAAAATCCACAATAATCTGTTAGGATTTGGAGTGGTGAGAGTGAATGAGTAAATGCTTATGGCCAGCAAGTCAAATCTTGCCTACAATAACTCCCAGCAAGTCTGTCTTTCTTTTCCTTCCTCCCTTCTTTCCTTCCTTCCTCTTTCTTTCCTTCCTTTCTTTCTCTCTTTCTTTCTTTTCTTCCTTCCTTCCTTCCTTCTTCCTCCTTTCCCTTTCCCCCTTTCCTTTCCTTTCCTTTCCTTTCCTCTTCTCTCCTCCCTTCTCTTCTCTTCTCTTCTCTTCTCTTCTCTTCTCTTCTCTTCTCTTCTCTTCTCTTCTTTTCGTTTCTTTTCTTTCTATTTTTGAGACAGGGTCTTGCTCTATTGCCCGGGCTAGAGTGCAGTGGCACCATCATAGCTAACTGCAACCTCAAACTCCTAGACGTAGGAGATCTTCCTGACTCAGATGCCCAAGTAGCTGGGATTACAGGCGTGCACTTCCATGCCAGATAATCTTTTTTTTAAATTTCAGAATACTATGAGGGTACACACGTTTTTGTTACATAATTTGCTTTTGTACAGTTTGAGTCAAAGTTATAAGTGTGCCCTTCATTCAGATAGTGTGCATTGTACCCATTAGGTGTGAATTTACCTATTCCCTTCTCCGCCTCCCACATACTTGATTTCTGTTGAGTTTTACTTCCTTATGTACACCTAAGTGTTGATAGATTAGTTTCAATTTAGTATTGAGTACATATGGTATTTTTCCCCTCTTGTTTTTCCATTCTTGTGATACTTCACTTAGAAGCATATGCCGGATAAATTTTTTTAATTTTTTGTAGGGACAGGATCTCTCTGTGTTGTCCTGGCTGATCTCAAACTTTTGGCCTCCTCCTGCCTCGGCCTCCCAAATTGCTAGGATCACAGGCATGAGCCACCACGCCCGGCCCCCAACAAGTCTTTATCTGCCTGCATATTACCTAGTCTACGTTAGTGGCTGAGTTTTTTTATTACTGATTTCTACCTTTTAGTAATGGTGGGACAAGCAATGAGTCTCTCAAGGACAAATGGGAGAGAGCTAAAAGTAAAGCCTTAAAATGATTTAACATACTATTCTTCCCCTCTCTATTTTGATGTCACCCCTGAAACTATGTTCTCACCCCTGAATCTCTCCTCTACCTCTCTCCAACACACACACACACACACACAGAATAATGTAAGGGTTCTCCAGAAAAAGAGAATCAGTAGGGTACATAGATAGATAGATAGATAGATAGATATTGTAAGAAATTGACACACATGATAATGGACGTTGACAAGTCCCAAGAGCTCTGTGAGTTGGCAAAGCTGGAGTTCTAGGATAGTCACTGCTTTAGTTCCAGATCTAGTCTGAAGGCTTCAGAACCAGGAGAACCAATGGCGTAGTTCCGGTCCAGAGAGCTGCAATACCCAGGAAGAGCTGATGTTTCAGCTTGAGTCTGAAGGCAGGAAAAAGCCTATGTCCCAATTCAAAGGCAGTCAGGCAGTAGGAACTTTCTCCTACTTGAGGGAAGATCAGTCTTTTTGTTCTATTCAGGCCTTCAACTGATTGGACAAGGCCCACCCACATTAGAGAGGGCAACCTGTTTTACTCAGTCTATAGAGTTAAATGTTAATATTATGCAAAACACCCTCACGGAAATACACAGAATGGCATTTGACCAAATATCTGGGCATCCTGTGGCTCAGTCAACTTGCACGTAAAATTAACCATCACATACATCACATACACACGCACGTCCCTTTCCATAGCAGCCTCAATGTCCCCCAAGACTTTCAGTTTTAGTGTGGGTTTCTTATATCTATGCTTCTGCTGCTCTTTTCTAATATCTACAGGGTTGATTTGGGGAGAGGAAGCTAGCAGTCCATGTTAATTTTCCATCTTGTCAGGAACCTCGTATTCACACTTCCTAGATTATATCATCACCAATACTTTTGTCCTGTATCAGAGAAAATTGCTTCCCTTCTTCAAAATTAACTTCTGCTGTGTCCATCTCTTTTTCCAGTCCCCATTTCATTGCCCATTACATTGTCCAGTAAGGGCTGTACCTTGTGTGTACATATGTTAGCATGTATTTATTTCCACTCTATCTGGACCAATTAGAATATTCCTTATATAAGCACATGATAAATGTTTATTGGATGAACAGATAAATGAATGAATAATGAATGGATGGATAAAATAATTACTGAGAACAAATCCTTAATGCAGAAATTATGAAACACTATGCAAATGAGAAATACATTTTATGAATGGTGCTAGAAAGTCATATAGTTAAGCTGTGAAGCATTATAAAATACTTTCTAGTTTTAAAACACAAGATTAAACAACGGAAATTGCTGGTTCTTGTGATCACTTGATATGTCTCATTATAGTTCCTTGTAATTCTCATTTATTTTATTTTAATTTGTGTGTGTGTGCTTCTGTTCAATTTTTAACATGGTTCAACTAGCTTTGGCTAGTGTTTATATGTTGGATACTAAGAAAGACTCTTAGGAAATCATTCTATGACTTGTTAAGTCCCTAGATGATTCAAAGTTTCATTGTCACCTTAATTGAACACCCTTTCTTCTTTTTCTTTCTTTCCCCCTTCCTGTGTTTTCCTTCTATTCTTTTATTTTATTTTTTTCTTTTCAGTAGGGAGGAGTGAGAGTTCTAAATTGTTTTTGAAGCATTCAATTCTCTTTGAGGAATTAGCCAGCATGCTTGACTTTCAAGAACTCATAGAGTAAAACAATTTGACAGAATGTAAATTTAACCCCACTTTGAAGGCTTCAACTATGTGGTTTTCTCATAAGCAGAGATCACATTTGATATGCTTAGTTTAAAAAATAATTTTCTTATAAAATTGAAAGAACATAAACAATGAAAGTTGGAGGAGAAGTGACATTTTTAATTTGCTTAACTCGGAAGATTTGTAAAATTCTTTCATTGTTTATTTTTAAATTTATCTGAGATCATCTTTTAAATATATCTAACAAAAGAATGTCTCTCTTATTGGCAGTGAGTTTATTTTTTAGAATATTAAGCTCATAATTTTTGAGCACCTACTCTATACCAATGTGCCAGGCATTATTCTAGGACCTGGGATATAGTTAACATAATAACATTTTGCAGCATATTCCTGCAATTTATCCTTAATTGATTTTATTCTTATTTTATTTCTTTATCCCAATTAAATAGACAAATGAAGAATAATGAGAGACAAGAACAAATGAATGCATTCATCAGTAGCCCAGGTACATTCATAGACTATTATTCATAATTTTCCAAGATTTCTACTTATAGTTTATAAGCAATACTTTTATGGTATTAGCATCAAGTATTTTGTTTTTCATGATTCCAGGGAAATATGCCTAAAACAAATTTGTGTCCCAAATTTTATCTTCTAAATTTAATTTTCTTCAATTCATGGCTGAAACATATATCATTTCAACCAAATTATTGCTATGAATTTTGATTTATTTATATTGTAAACACTTTCATCAAATGATTTTTTGTCACCATTCTGAGTATTCATAGAAAAGAATTTTCATTCATTCGACATTCAACAAATATTTATTGATCCTTTCTTACATGCTGAGTGCTAGAGATAGGGTAATAAAAAGACAAGGTATGCAATCAAATCAGAGCTATAATTCTAAAAGTTGTGAAAAGAGTTGTAGCCCTAGACCTCAAAGAAGATTAATAAGTAACAAACCATTCAGGCTCAAGTGTATAAAATTAAAAATTGTACATGATTGTGTTGTTTATTATCTTATCATAAAATATAGAATCAAATGTTGTGTTATACTTAGGGACATTATTACTTCAGATACTACTTGAGGGGTATTTCAGGATAGCCTTGGATTTTCTATAGCCCTTGAATCATAAGATCTATGTAGGAAAATTCAAAGCATAGAGCCTATGTGATATCCTTGAAAGAAGTTATTTCCACCCTGATGTAAATACACACACACACACACACACACACACACACACACATGCACACACACAATACCTTTTTAAAATTGACTTTATGATTTCTTGGCTCCACTACAATTATGAGAGACTCTAATTGGTATCACTGCAATGGTTGACATTAAGGAAATTCAGCCTCTTACAACAAGTTATTTCTAACAGGACTAGCTGTTTGCTTTTCCTGAGATTTGCACTGAAGAAATAGATGACCAATAAAGAGAAATTAATCAAATATTTACTCAGTGCTCACTATATGAAAAGCACTCTGGTATACACTGTGAGTGTTCAAACAGACAATAAAGTAGGCCCTGTCCTCAGGTGTTTTATAATCTGATTAGACAAGCTATGACACGTGATTTGCTGCATTCAGAGGAGGCTTTCCAGAAAGACTTGATCAAAGAGATAAAACAAGGTGTTCTTGCAGGATAGGTACTCATCACACTCTAAGTTCACTGAGAGAAGGGAATACATTGCATATGTCTTTCTGTCTCCATGTTGCACAGAACAGGGCTTTGCACTCAGAAACTCAAGAAATATTTTCTAATTGAACCCGATAAAACAACAAAAGAAAATAAAAGAAGGTATTCCAGGAAAAAAATGTGAACAAATACTGAATGGTGGTGATAATAATTATTATCAAAGTTAAATTTATTGGGTGCTTTTTTAAGCTTTTAAATGTATTGGCTCATTTAATCTTCACAACAACTTATTGAAATAATTGCTGTCATTGTGTCTGTGTTGTACAGAAGAAGAAAGGAAGACATGAAAAAAGTTAAATAACTTGTCCAGGGTCATGCATCTACTATAGTTAGTAGTGGAGGCGGGACTTAATCCCAGGAAGTGCTGGCTGTTAACCAGCACACAATAATGTTTCTCAGTGCACTGTGAATAATATAAAAAATGATATGACAAGTTCACTGCCTTCAAAGAACTTAAAATAGAACTGGGGAAAATTTTATAAGTTTGGGCCACTTAAGTAGCTAAATAATAATAAATACTTCAATATTAAAACTGTTACTAGTAATTTTAAAGCGAGGAGCAAGGGTATAAATGATTCGATTAGAGAAAGAGAAGATCACTGAAACCTGGAGGACTCTGGAGAGACTTCCTGGAGGAAGAGGAATTTAGATTAGTCCTGGGAAGATGGGTGAGATTAGAACAGGAAGAAAGCATATCCCAGATAGAAAAAAATGCTATGAACCAAAGTAGGGTAACTCTAATCAACAAAAGATTATGCTCTGGATAAAATGCATAGATCAGATTGCCTGGAATGATGATTATCTATTTGCGAGCCTTGTATATTGTCACAAAGGATCATCTGAAATGAAGTATATGGTAGAGATGCCTGGTGGCACTTGAATCTTAGGCACAAGAGGAAGCCCTGTGCCTACGGTTCGTGGCTTCCAGGGATTCTTCCCAGAATAAACCCAGCACTGTGCAATCTTATCTCCGTGGTTGTTGGCACAAGTTGGTTTTCAAGTTCTTCGTACTCTGCTGACCTCAGACTTCTCAGCCTGTGGAAAGCAGCTTCCTTTTCCTTCTGGCATCCTGTGAGGCAAACCACTCCCCTCTCTCCCTGTCCACAGCACGTGGCATGATGGCTTCCAACAGCTTAGGCATTTTCAAGAAAAAGAAGACATCTTTCTATCCTGTTGTCGACATGCTCTGAGATGAGGGATTAAAACACTGTTTGGAAAACAGGAGTGAGTGCAGGAACGAGTGAAGATGAAACACAGAATAAGCAAAAATTTACCTCTCACAGACGCATTTATCCACAAATTTTATCATAAGGTGTCTTGTTGGTAGTTTGTCACATAAAAAGTGAAAAACCTAGATCAGATATTTTAAGATATCCCCGAGTGTCTTTCCTGTAAGTCTCAGGTTGTCCTGACAGGGTTCACATTGTCTTAAGAATAGTTGGCATGCCTGGGCTTGCTTTGTGGTACGGTCCTTTTTTTTTTGAAAAAAAAAAAAAAAGCTTTTGCTTGTTCTTGGAAGACAATATTATGCTAAATATAGTGCAATGCTCCATAGCTTGTAAAATCAACTATGTGGCACAAGTCTGAAGACGTCTTCAAAAGAAATATGGCAAGAAAAGTGTGTCTCGTGCTTTAGTCATCCCTGCCATTTCCTTATGGAATTTCGCTACAGTGGCTGGACATGTGCATTCCACATCCTGGCTGGCGTTAATGTGATTTTCCTACAAAAGGAGAGGAGGACAAAAGGAAAAGCAAAATGTGCTCTACAATGAAAAATATGATCCTCAGCCACTGGGATAAAATTACATTGACAGTGGGGGAGTTATTTTCTTCCTTCCAAGAACAATGTTTGATGTTCGAACCAGACTCTGTGGTGATGAAACTCATAACTTGGGAGATAAATCAGGTTCAGATTTAGAAAGGGGATTTCAGACGTTGCTTAGCAGGGTGGTTTTAGGGGTTAACATATGAATAGAGGTTACATTATGCCTTGTCTGTCTGTCCTGTTTTTTGTTGGATGGAGATAATACGATCTATTCCCCATGGCTGCATATACAAAGAAATTTAAATTCTGTCATAATTATTCATTATAACTACTGTGACATTTTAATATCTGGAAAATGTTTAAATCTTGTCTAGTTTCTGCTTCTTTTCCTTCTTTATGTTGATTTCTACATTTCTTCCTATTTATCTCTTTCGTGCATCGCACATATTTCACTATGAACTCAATTCTGTGGGTGGAAGGTTACAGCTAACTGTTTGCATGCCTTATCTTTGCCCCAGAGAGTGGTAACTCACAAATGAACTGGCTGCACCTACAGTACATAAAACAGCAACATCATTTTGATCTCTCCCTTAATGTGCTAGGTTTAGATTACTTTGTGAGCAAAAGGGGTGAAAGGTGGCAAGATACTATTTTAACTAACTACTGGGGGCAGTCTTTATTCATGGTGCAGATTTTTAATGGGAAAGATGGAACATGAAAGCCTGTCAAATGTACTGCTCAAATAGCCTGACAACACACAATATTTTTATAGATGAAAGGTGAGGAATCTCCAACTTCTTAGTGTAATATAAATTGTATGGCAAAAGTAAGACATGTAAAAAAAAGCCAGATAGAAAACTACCTATTAATATATTCTATTGTGATTGCATGAAATCCTACCACAAAACCAGAAGACTATTTTAGAGTTGCATTTATTGGATACAAAGTATGACGTGAACATTAAACATATACACTTTGAGAAAGATTCTCATTAAATTTATAATTAATGTAATATTGTTTTTTAAGAATTAGGTATTTTAGGAAGTATCTATTCCAATTTAGTAACAAGGTAGAAACCTAGAAATAATATACAAAGATAATATTCTCTGTGTTTGGAAGAATGACTTTATCTTGCACTTCTAATCAGACTCTAAATTCTAGTATGTTTAATTCAGAAATTGCTTGAAAATTCTTTCTTTGCCTTTGACGAAGTCTTCATCTTTCCTTTCTTGGTTCACCATAACCTTGCCCTAAAGCAGTGATTCTTTGTCTTTCTTTCTGTCCCCAAACACTGGTGAGCCCTAATATCCTCCTGTTACTTACTGTGGCTCCCTAAGACAGTGTTTCTCAAGGTAAAGGGGTGGCAGGCAAGAGAGATGCATAAGAGCTTCTGGAGTAAATTGGGTGTTTTAAAGAACCCTCCAAGATGATTTTTATATGCCCAGAATTTTCCAACTTGTGCCTAACAATCATTAGTGTTAAATTATTTAGCCCTTTGTCATCTGGCTGTAAGTCATTTCATTAATTAAATCAGCAATTATAAACCCCACTTGTATTTTCTATATCTCATCTTTTTATATATTATCCCACCTATCTGGAGTATCAGATTCTGCCCCGCCTTCATTTACTCCCTCCCCAGCACACTTCTATTTCATTTTAAATTCCTAGCTCAAAATTGTTTCTTCAATGAAGCTTTTCCTATCAGCCCCCAGAAGATGTAGTTGTTCTTATCCTAGATATTTCCACAACAATGTGATGATGACTCTGGAAGTGTATTTATAGTGGGATTATTCTAATTTGTCTATTTAAGTAGCTGTCTTCTTGATTCCATCACCAGCCTATGAGTTAGGATGTTTATTCAAATTAAGTATCCTAATTTAAATACAGTAGAAGTTCAAATACAGTGACAAACATTGCATGTGATGAATAAATGATTGCTTGTATTTGTGTGTATTTTTCATTTTTATTAAGAAATTATGTGTGTATATATGTGTGTGTATGTATAGTAACACACACAAACCTTAAGCGTAAAGCTCAATAATTTTTACATTTATATACTCCCATATAACCATAGTCACTTAGATGAAGGTATAGAATAATTCCAACTTCTTAGATGCTTTCTCATACTCTTTCCTAGCCAACATATTCTCCCTGCCATCAGAATTAACTTCTATTCTGACTTTTATGCACTAAGTTAATTTTGCTGGTCTTGAACTCCCTGTGGGCTTTATAGATGGAATCAGACAGTATTTACTCTTTTTTTGTTTTAAGATTCATCCATGCTTCTCTATGTATCAGTAGTTCATGCTTTTGTATTGCAGTATAGAATCCTATTGCATAAATATTCCATGATTTATTTATCCATTCTCTTCTTCATGAGTATATGAACTGTTTATAGTTTTTAATGTTCAGTAATAAAGTTACTATTAATATTTTTGTACTTATTTTTTGTGGACTCTCATACTATTTTTCTTGAGTATATGCCTAGGCATTGGATTGGTGAGTTATAGAATAGGTTTTTACTTACAAAAAATGGCTGGGCCAATTTATACACTCAAAAGCTAAATGTGAAAGTTACAGTTACTCTATATCTTTGCCAAAAATTGTATGGTTAGTCATTATTTTTAGCCATTCTGGTGGTTGTACGGTGATATCATTGTAGGTTGAATTTGCATTTCCTTAATGAGTAATAATATTGAGTGAATTTATATATACTTATTATTCATTTGGCTATTATCTTTTGTAAAATGCCTTTTTGATTCTTTTGCATACTTTTTATGGGGCTGTTTTTTTCTGTTGATTTGTTGGTGATCTCTATGTATCTGGATATAATTCCTTTGTCAGGTATATGTATTGAAAATATATTTTTTCAGATGTTGATTGCCTTTTTTTCCCTCTTTTAAATAGACTTTATTTTTAGAACAGTTTTAGATTCATAGCAAAATTGAGTGGAAGGCACAGAGATTTCTCACATTCTCGTTTCCCCTACACACGCGCAGAATCCCCCCCATCAACATCCCATGCCAGAAGGTACATTTGCTACAATCTGTGAACCTACATTGATAGATCATTATCACCCAAAGTGCACAGTCTACATTAGGGTTCACTCCTGGAGGTGCACATTCTATGGGTTTAACAAATATATAATGAAATGTATTCACTACCATGGTGTGGTACAGAATAGTTTCACCTCTTTAAAAATCCCCTGTGCTCAGCCTATTCATTACTGCCTCTCCCCTAACTCTTGGCAACCACTGATCTTTTTACTGTCTGCATAGTTTTGGCATTTCTGGAATGTCATAGAGTTGGAATTATATAGTATGTAGTCTTTTCAAATTGGCTTCTTTCACTCTTGTTTCATGTAGTATTATGTTCTCCATTTAGTACTCTCTCATATTTTTTTGTTTCTTTTACTATTTTTGTCATGCATTTAATTCTAATGAGAAAAAACAACCCACAAAATGTTTCCATTGTTGCTCTAAGTGGTCAAAAGACTCATAGTCTCATATTTATCCATATATATGGATATATATTTATATCCATATATAAATATGGATATCCATATATGGATGTATATTGGATATACATCCATATATGGATCTGTATTTATCCATATATATGTATATATATATATATATATATACATCCATATATGGATCTGTATTTATCCATATATATATATATATATATATATATGTATATGGGAAAGAGAAAGAAGGAGGCAGAAGAGGAGGAGAATTTCTTTTAAGAAATTGGCTCATGTGATTGTGGGGGCTAGTAAGTCTGAAATCTGCAGATCAAGCCAGCAGGTTGCAGATCCAGGGAAGAGTTGACTTTTCAGACCTAGACCAGAGGCTGTCTGGAGGCCGAATTCCTTTTTTCTCAGGGGACCTAAGACCTTCAATTAGTTGGATGAGGCCCATTCACCTTCTAGAGTATAATATGCTTTACCCAAAGTCTACTGATTTAAATGTTAATCACATCTAGAAAATACTCTCACGGCAACATCTAGACTGGAGTTTGACCAAAAACTGGATACCATAGCCTAGGCAAATTGACTCATACTTTAATCATCATACCTATGAATTAGACACTCTATAAGCCTGAGATCGACTTTTTAAGATAGGAGGAGCCAAAAGTAGTCAACTTGCCATGAAGTGGGGGTATCCTCCTTGAGACATAATGTAATATTTTGTGTTTGTGTTGCTGTTGGCTGAAGTCAGATGTAGCAGTAGCTGGATTAGCCTTGGTAAGTAGTATTCCATGATGTTGAGCCCATACATAGTCTTAATATCTACCACTATGATCAATTCCTCTATATGCTCATTGGGCAAATTCTGAAGTGAATAATGACAAAGGCTCCCTTGTGTCAATTGGCTGAATTATTTTGTCTACTTGGCTTTTCAATGTATCTTTCCTGATTGGTGCTTTCTATGGGCATTAAATTATAAAGATCTTCATACTTTATACTCATTCTCATATAAACATGCACATGCCTTTACTCCAGACCACTTTGTCTCTAATCACTTTCCGCAGTCCCTTGGTCAGCTGGTCAAACCATTTATCACTGCCCATAAATCCATATGTATTCTCAAGTCAGAATATTTTTTCTTTGCCAAAATGTGCACAGACATAAATATGACAAAAAGCTCCACCTATTGGAAAGATTTTGTCTCAACAATGTCTTTCAAGCCCATCCTACAGTGTATCTCTAATCCAGGCACCATCATTTTTAGCTTATACTCATATGTCAAGCCAATCCATCCATAAACCAAGCTTGGACATTTTCTCCCTCCTTAGCTGGTCATAAAGAATCTTTCATATGATCATAGGTATAAACTGAAGGACGGGAGCTGGTACAACTATGGTGAGTGCCATGTGGTTCTGGGCAAACTGCAGTTTATTTATGCCCTCTGTTCCTACTTAGGATGTACCACTCTAATTTATGATGGATTGCTGCTGGGCCCACCTGACTTTATGACTTGATGGGTCTAACAGAACTGAGCTCATGGACAATCTCAGACAGATACATGGTTAAGCCATGGGTCCAGTAGCATACCAGAAGCTGTTTTTCTAAGGACATATAGTATTCTGTTTTATTTTGTTTCCTCAAGATGGCATGGCCTTCTCCAGTGGCTTGAATTGTGATTTTCCTACTTAGACTTGTCATAAAATCCATATTGTATTTTTCATACTGTGGAAACTTCCACAATCATAAAGTTTGCTGGCTTTTAAGTATAAAACTGTAGTGATTTTTGTACTACAGCTTGGACTTGCTGTAGAGTCTTTTTCTGCTCCAGGCTCCATCCAAGCTCAGCTCAATACACATGGGCCAAAGCAATATTCTTAGTTGTAGAATGTGGGTTTTTTCTAGAACCCACGGAGGCTTACTAGGTGTTGTAATTCCTTCTCTGTGTCAGGGAGTGTAAGATGTAGCAACGAGGCTTTTGCTTTGGTGAGGTTGTCCTGGCATACCCTTTATGTTAGGTATCAGAAACTTTGCCTAATTGGCAGGTCCCTGAAGACAGCCTACATCTTCAACCCTCTGAAGCACATGTCTTACCAAATCTTCCAGCATGCTAGCCATTTTTTGTTCATCTTTCCTTATAATAATGATGTCATTGATGTAATGGATCAATGTGATGTTCTGTGTGGAATTCGAATCTTGTCAGATTTATGAGAAAAAGTAGCAAGGATAACATAGTCCTCGGGCAAAACTATGAATGCACGATGTTGTGTATTTCATACAAATGAAAACTGTATTGGTCTTCTTTCTTCATTGGAATAGACAAGAACTCATTTACTAAATCAATGCCCCCATACCATGCACCTGAGGTCATATTATTCTATTATAACAAAGATGCCACAGTAACATGACAGCTGTAATTAGGACTACTATTAGGTTGGTGCAAAAGTAATTGTGGTTTCAGACTGTGAATTTTAAATTATTATTACTAGGCTCAAACTTATCTTTATTAATCAAAATTGGAACCATTACAATCAATACATTTTTGCCAATGAAAAAAAAGTTTGTTTTTTCCTGTAGCTTAAAAATCTGTGCTTCAGGAGTTGATGAACTCTTGGAAAGCATTTCCTGCATCCTGCTGGTTGTGGAATCTTTTTCCCTGCAAAAAGTTGTCAAGATGCTTGAAGAAGTGTTAGTTGGTTGGCAAGAGGTCAGGCAAATACGGAGGATGAGGCAAAACTTTGTAGCCCAGTTCATTCAACTTCTGAAGTATTGGTTGTGTGACATGCAGTGGGGCGTCAGCATAAAGAATTGGGCCCTTTCTGTTGGCCAAGGCTGGCTGCAGGCATTGCAGTTTTCAGTGCATCTCATCAATTTGCAGAGCATAATTCTCAGATGCAATGGTTTCTTCCGGATTCAGAAAGCCGTAGTGGATCAGACCAGCAACAGACCACCAAACAGTGATCATGACCTTTTTTTGGTGCAAGTTTGGCTTTGGGAAGTGCTTTGGAGCTTCTTCTCAGTTCAACCACTGAGATGGTTATCATCTGGTTGTCATATAAAATCCACTTTTAATTGCACGTCACAATCTGATAGAGAAATGGTTCATTGTTATTGTGTACAAGAAGAGAAGATAACACTTCAAACAATGATTTTTTTGATTTTTGGTCAGTTCATGTGGCACCCACTAATCGAGCTTTCTGGCCTTTCCAATTTGCTTCAAGTAACTGTAGAATGGTCGACCTTGAGTTCTTCAGCAATTTGTCGTGTAATTGTAAGAGGATCAGCTTTGACAATTGCTCTCAATTGGTCATTGTCAATTTCCAATGGCCGCCACTGCACTCCTCATCTTCAAGGCTCTTGTCTCCTTTGCAAAACTTCTTGAACCACCACTGCGCTGTACGTTCATTAGCAGCTCCTGGGCCAAATGCATTGTCGATGTTGTGAGCTGTCTCCACTGCTTTAAGATTCATTTTGAACTCAAATAACAAAATTGCTCGAATTTGTTTTTTGTCTAACATCATTTCCATAGTCTAAAAATAAATATATGATATTAACTTCAATTTACTAACTTGGCAGGGGTATTAGTTTCAGAGCCTTCTACCTGCTCTTTCCTAATAATATAGTTTTTACCCCACAGGCTAAGGGACTAATGTAGAAGTTACTCTAACTGCCAAGTATGTCAAACCCAATTATGTTATACACTTGGGGTTTGGGGAAATGACCAACATTTGGTTTTGTGGGCCCAGTGGATCCACTTAATCCAATCTGACCAGAACTCCATTTACTTCATAATCCCCTGTGACTACACTCTAACTTTGATGCTTTGAGTCTCCAAATATCAATGTCAATTTAGAGCCTGTGTCCAAAACACCAATAGCAATATCTGGGTATTCCCCTTTGCCCAGTGTATAATTATTACCCAAATAAATAACTACAGGTCCCGTAGGGGAATGACTAAGGAAATTGTTACAATATATACTTTCCAGGTGTTACAGAATTTTTTCTTCTTGGGATATAGTCATCTTTCCAATTAACAGATTTTGGGTCTGAAATCTCTTTCAGGTCCAGGAAATGGACAAATAATCATGATTTTGTTTTTGAGGTGACCATTCTCAGCCTCCTCCTTATCCATTCCTGCATTCTTTTGATTATATATGTTAAAAGATATTTTTACTGGCTATTCATTTATTTGGTTTTTGGAGCTGCTGTGTTCCATTAACCATCTCCACAACTCTTTGAAAATCATTCCCCCTTGTTCACCAGTCCAACCTTACTAGTCCTGTGGTAATTGAGACTCCCTTGCTTTTGGTGGATAAATGCTGCTAGTTAGCCTTTATTGCTTCCACCTGCCTTATTCATTTTTTTTTTCCAGCTGTGACAAACCAAGCTCCGTGACGGTCTCTCCTATCATCACTGAGACCTGGGGAACAGAGAGCCACCACTGCACTTCCTACTGATTCTAGTGTCCCTCTCACCAGAGCATTCCTGATGGCATTGTTAGATGATGTGTCCTCTGGGCTTTCCCATGGAACAAAATCATCTGGTGGGTCTTCCAACCTCACAGAATATAGCCACTCCAGCATGCTCATTTTCCTAAGCCTTTTTTTTTTTCCCTAATCTCTTTCTTCACTGTTTGTCATAGTAATTCAAGCACTGAAACTTCACTCAGCATGGGCCATCACTTTCTCTAGACTTCTAAGAGCCACCATGGTGGCAAATCTGTGCCATCTTTTGGAGTCTTTGCCACATGTTAGATCCTATATCCTGAGAGAATGCTTCTAAGTCAATAAACTCTCCTTTATCTAGTTTACGTCCTGTCCTCTTGATCAAGAACTCCCAAAATTCAGTTCCCTGGATAGTTTCCAGCCTTTTCCAAATATGTACTGGCTAATCACTGAAGCTGTTTGGGAGTATAGTTCCTTTCCTCACTACTCTGGCCCAGTATATCCTTGAGATTCTTTTGTTATGACGTAACACAAATTTTGGGCCTGACATGCAGAGAAGAGATGAGGGGAAATCCTGAAGATAATTCTGTTGCCCTATGGGAGAGAGGACTCTGCAGTGTTTTCCTACATAGAGAAAGTGTAGCTCTTAAAAAGGAGGGATGAGCTACCTCTGCAGAATCTAAGGACTTAGAGGAGCTTGGGGAGACCAAATCTTTGGGTTACATACATTCGGCTGAACTGTTTCATGTGCCACGGTCCCAGGCTTTCCTAGCAAGGACCCTAAGTTTGGCATAATAGATCTGACTTAGCTGAGTATTCTGTGTTCTTTGCCAGCAGCTGCCCTCAGCCAGGCATCCAGGAAGCTCTCCTGGCACTTGTTCAGCCCAGAGGCTCAAGGTCCTCATGGCTGATTTGGTGCTCACTCATGGTCCTCTCTTTTTCATGGGTTGTAGGCTTGCCTCAGCTGCTATCCAGTGACTACAAACAGTTCCCTTATATATTTTTCCAGGTGTTCTAATTGCTTATGATGGAAATTTAATATCAAATCTAGCTATTCTATCATGGCCCAAACTGGAAGTCCATTAATAAAGGATTGCTAAATAAATAAATACATTAGTTGCATTGATATGTCCTGATAAATATGTTGAATAAACATTGGGAATCATCTGTACATCGTAGCAGTTGAAAGAAACTATGCAACTTGTTGAGACTTTTCAAAGAAGGTTGTACAAAGTCCAATTAGAGGAAAAAATTTTTAAAAACAGCAAAATTTAGGAACAATAATATTTAAAGGATGGTGGATTAAGACAATTCAGAAAAGATTGGAAAAAACACAGAAACATATATTTGATTTAGGCATTCTTTGTTTTGCTTCAAATTAACAAATATTTATTGAATTTCTTCTGTAATTTGTATAATTAACAAGGAAGGGATCATATGGATTTCTGGGTGAGTCAAGGATTAGGGTTCAATGAGGAAGAATTTTTAAAAGAGTATGAGTTTGGGGTTGAAGACTATTGGTTAAAGCATTATGAAATGGATAGATCTTGGAGGATTGGGTTAATTTCACCATCAGCCAAACCTGAGCAGGATTAAGATTTTGTGTCTGTGATCCACATGAGGAAATCAATTCAAAATATGTCAGAGTGAAAGGAAAACAGTAATGGCTCCAGAATTTTCAAATTGATGGAGATTTGAGAAAACGATGTGGTTGAAAGATTTAAGGGACTTCTCTGAAGGCTGCCTTTCTTTATAAATACACTTTTAAAATTTAAAGGCTGTGTTATAGATAAATAAAAATAATATCAGATAGATGATTTGTAACACATGTTTGCTCACTCTCTTCTTATTTAAATAATTATAGTAATTGGTTAACTTGGGATGACTTTGGGAGATATTAAGGATTTTGGAGGACCTTTAGTTCTCCCCATTCCTACCCCAAGCTAGCCTGACCCTGCTAATGAAATTTATGAATGTGTTGATAGAAGAACATGGTAGAAGATTGTAAATGAAAGAGGAAAGTAGGAAACATTATCCCAATTGGCAGATATTCACTTAAATTAGATCTCATTTGTAAGTGGAGAGGGGAAATGCTAGGTGTTTGAAAGTCATGGTCACAATGACAAGAACAGTGCATAAAAACATTGGTAATTTTAAACCTAGGGAAACAGGCAGAATAATAATAGTATGCAGTTGACATTGAGCTCCGCATAAGTTTAGTTGTTAAGGTGAGTATACAGTAATGTATATCCAGGTGGATTTGCTTTGTAATTAGTGAAAGACACACAATTGGGTGGAGAAAAAGCCGTGACCATTTGTCTGTGACATAATAAATGCTCCATGATGGAACTTTTTATCAAAATAGATTGACAATGAGCAAGACAACTATATTGTGATACCAACAGAGGGCTCTGTGGCTTTGTGATAAAACTATACTCATTTAAATGCCCCCCAAAATAATTATACAATTAGGTCTCTTAATAAGCAGTGGAGTCCTTCCGTCTATCCATCTATCCCTCCATTCTTCCATTTAGTGCCATTCATCTTCATTCTTCATTAGTTAACAGTAAGAATACACAAATGGCAAATAGCTCCACGGTTTTCTCTCCACCTCATTGAAACTGTAGGAACTCTTACTGAGTGGTGAGGGTTAGGGTAATGAAACTTGGAAGACTGCCATCCCAGGATCGCTCTGTGCTACCAACATGCAAATAAGTTAATAGTAATGCAGTCAAGAGTTCCCTGAGTAAAGACTCTCCATTTTCATCACTGTTGGTAAGTGCCAAGAGGGACAGATGAGAATAAGTTATAGCCACATTGTGACATGTAATAAATCTTCCGAAAGAGGTTTACACGTACTCAGTTCTTTGGCTTTTATCCTGTGTATGACACTTCTGTTTGCTTTGCATCTAAGCAACAGAAAGTAATCAGCCGCTAAGAACTTAATTATTGGTTGCATGGATAACCCTTAGGGTGTGTGTGTCCAATCACTTGGGCCTCTTTCTGCTTCTCTTATCACATAAAGCAATATCCTTCCCTAGTGCCTGCAACTCTGGAAAGCATGGTGGTTCATTTCTCCTTCCAGAGGAAGACAAAGGGCTGCTGAAACAACAAAACAAGGAAATGGCCTTTCCTCGGGAAAACGAGCTGCTAATAGTTCTTGATGACCGAAACAAAGGAAGAGTCCTAGGGCTAGAAATCACTCAAGAACAGAGCCTTGATAACAGTCAGAAGCTGAGATGTAGAAAGTGTAAGGATTTCTAGGGGGAGGAGTGAGAAAACACTGTAACGGGCTTGCAAAATCCAACTCGGAATCGCATTAGTATATTAATGAGACAAGTTAAACCAGTCACACTCCCACCTCTTAACCAAACTGTTAACACAATTTAACACACTTTCAAAAGGACACCCCTATGATGTGCTAATGAAGTCACTTTCTTCCCAGCAGGAGTCAATGGGCTTTTCCCTCTTTGTTGAGCTCTCTTTGATCAGGAAGACAAAATACTCAAATATCTTGTCAATCTGGGGGGAGGTGAGGATGCTTTTCAAATATATATATTATATATATTTATGTTATGTATGTTTTACAGGGAAACTGAGGCATGAAAAAGAAATCTAAAGTTCAAAGGCAGTACAATTATTTGAATTCGGATTGGTTTTCTGCTTCAGTTTTTCCCTACCACTATTTAAATGCTGTGAAATTAATAAATGCTGTTTAGGAATTTTGTCTTTTAGGATTATAAATAACCTAGAGAATAACAATAGCTGTGAAATGCTCTGTAATTGTTAAGCACTGAACAAATACATGAAGTGTTACATTTCAGTTTTCAAAATTACATCGCAAATTGTTTGAATTGGACTTTGAAACAATCTTTTTTTAAAAAAAACTATAGGTAGTGAATACATTCTAGAAACTTATACTATAAAGCAAGCAAACAATTTAATTTAATTATTTTCAGTATAATTTCAAGATTAAAGCCATCTCTTAAAAGACATTGTTCCACCCGGGTAGCTCCAAAGACGGAAACGATGTCTTCTTTGGCTAGAACAGAAGTATATATGGGGGTGTTTATTTTACTGTCTTTTAAAGTGTACACATGCAATACTGTACACATAGAAGGATATACAAAATATACTTTTTATGTGCTGCGTGTTTAAAATAAAAAGAATTTTCAAAAACACTTCGTTCCATACCTGAAATCTTAAAAATAAATTGAGTAGAGACAATGTATTTAGCATTTTTAAAAGAGTCTTCAAGATGTTATAGAAAAACTGCCTATTATTCTATTTGACAATAGATCTATGAATTTTGAAGAAAAACAAAAAGTGGACTTGTAGAAAACAAAAGGATCATTTTTAACTAAAGTACACAATGTACAGATCCTTACCTATAATTTTTTTATGAACATCTAGATATTTTCAAATTTCTTATTGCTCTTATAAACCTCATGATCATCTGACAATGATTCATGTAATATTACTGTATATCTGACTTTGGCAGTTACCCATTACATCATGTTAACATATTTCAATAAGTAATCAATTTGGTTTTCCAGTACGCTGATTTAATTCAGGTTTCATTACTCGCTTAGTATTTATTTTTTAGGCATGTTGTCCATCTTAGTCTAGGACTGCCCTTTTTGCATTAGCCATTTTAGGATAAAATACTTAATAAGATTTGCATTTAAAAAATGAACTAGAGGAACCGGACCCCCTCCAGCCAGAACAAGTAATTATGTCATTTGTATTGCAAAGCAGGAGTGGCTATAAAGCAATGGTATACTTTTTAAAAGATTGATAACCTTAAGCAGTATTATATTACACATAAAATGGCAGGTCTGACAGAGGAACTAAACGTGGGCAGTGTATAAAATCCTGAGAACTGCAGAGACTTTCAAAGTTTTACTTTGCCTTTCAAGGAGACAGTCAATTAGAAGGAACTGTTTGCAGCTGATGTCTGTATTTTCTATTATGTCTCTCTGTGTCATATATTGGCCTTGCCCTGAAAGAACGCTGTGTCTGTGTAGATAGCAAGAGTGCCTCAATCACATACCAGTGAATGTTCTCCAAATCACATCCTAATGTTCAGAGGCCCAAGTTAGATCGTGTCTATATGGAATGGGCAAATAAAATTGAACCTGTTTAGTCAGTTGCCCTTATGATCACTTAGGAGGCACCCTACCCACAAAACTGAAACTTTATATTGCTGGTAGTAGCTCAAAGCTGGCATTACTATTAATATTTCTACTACCAATAAAAAGAATACAACAGAGAGCCTTGATTGAGCATTTGATACTCAATACTACGTTCCAAGTGATGTGTTAAGTACTTTACAGTATTTCTGTGATTAATCCTCACAACAACCTTGCAAGGTTGGCATTATTAGCAGTTAAGTTACCTAGTCTACTTTAACTTCAGAGCCGATGTTCCTAATCACTATGGCAAATTTACATATTTTAAAAAATATTCCAAAGATATTTTCTTAACATAAACACCCATGCCTATATGCCAGTGAATGAATATAGCATTAACATTTTCTGGCCTTAAACTGGGATCTTTTCAACCAAAAGTGATCCTGGTACTTTCACGAAGGAAAGTTTTATGAAAAAAATGTGCCTAAATTATCAATAATAGTCTTTCTTTAGGATGAAAAGACACAAACCTGGTTGTTTTTTAGGCATTGGCCAGCAGGTATTTCTTAAACTTGCTAAAAGTGTTCTGAACCTTACCTTAACAGGTATCATATCTTCATGAAGGGAAACACAAAAAGAAATGCAAAGAAAATGGGAAAAGCAGTCTTATAAAAAAATCAAAATTCCACAGAGGCAACAAGCCAGTGTGACATGAACCAAGAATGCTGACGGGGAAAACTTCTTCTACTTTTCCCCTGTGCTCAGTAAACCCATTTAGGGAGTTGTTAAAAACTGAGAGAGGCAATTTGGAGATAGCAACGTTCTCTTAGACTTCAAAGAGAACAGAATATATTTAGGGACCTTCCTGATATAAAAAGCTGTTAAATTTTGAAGCTTTTTCTTAAAATTTCTTCTTCTCAATTTGAGACTATCATGTTCAGTAATTGGATTCAATGTTTAATTGTTCCATATTTCAATCAACGGTCTACTTGAAACAGCAAGTCAATCAAATGCATATTCTGGTAATGCACTTTATATTATTTTTATGTGCATACAAACATAAGTATGTGTATATTTTTATATCTTAATGGGAGCTCAGCATTTTTTAGTTAATTATGAAATAAGGTATATTAGTTTCCTAGGGCTGCTGTAACAAAAGTATCACAAAATGAGTGCCTTAAATAACAGAAATTTATTATCTCAAAATAATAAGCCTAGGCATCGAGATCAAGGTGTTGACAAGGTTGATTTCTTCTGAGCATTGTGAGGAAGTATCTATTCAGTGTCTCTCCCCTGGCTTCTGGTGGTTTGCCAGCAATCTCTGATGTTCCTTGACTTGTAGAAGCATTACCTCATCTCTGCCTTTATCTTCACATGGCATTTTCCGTGAGTGCATGTCAGTCTCCAAATTTTCCCTTTATGAAGACACCAGTCATATTGATTCAGGAGCCCACCCTACTCTAATATGACCTCATCTTAACATTTATCTTCAATAAACTCTATTTCCAAAGAAGATCACATTTTGAGGTACTGGGAGTCAGGACTTCAACATGCAAATATTGGGGAGACACAATTCTACACATGAGATTAACTTTGGAAGAAAGGGAATGTCTAACATCATAGAAAGATGGGGTTGGAAGCAACTTTAGAAATCCATATATCTTTCAGATGGGAATACCTCAGCCCAGAGAAATTAAATGACTTACCCACTGATCTCACAGCCAGTGGCCGAGTTGGAATTGGAATTCAGATTCCTAAATCTAAACACAATGTGCTTACCACTACCTAGGCTACAATTTATTGATAATACTGTACTGGTATAAATGATTTCATTTAGAAACTAATTCTTTCTGGTACGCAAATTAAATTGTTGAATAAGATTTTTAAGGTTTGAACTATATATTTCATATACCTGATGTGAAAATTCTGGAAGCTTTGCAAGATCAACATGTTAAATTATTAAATAACAGTAATTTAATCATTCTCTAATTCTTATCTTTTTGATGACACTCAGATAATGAGAACATTGTGCAAAGCACTCTACTTGCACTATCTGAATTTATCTTCATTGTAGCTCCAGAGGGTGGGTCTAATTATTCCCATTTTAAAGATGAGGACAAAGATGTTAAGTAAGTTGACCAAAGTCAGACAGATAAGTTACATAAGTTACATGGCTAAGGTTCGGATGGGGCTACTTGACATGAAAGTCCTTTCCTCTTCGACTATGATAATTTGTCTCACATATTTGATTTTTGACATCACAGAATAATCTTTAAAAATGTAAAGGAAGAAGAGGCCAGGGACAATCATTTTAAATGTAATTTCCTACTGGAAAACATGGCAACCATATGAGTACAAATGTTGCCTAGGTAAGAGCGTATAAAGGGAAAATTCAAGGCATCGAAGTTAGACTGTTGATGAAACCTGTAGTTAATGTAAAAAATAGTCAATGTATTTAAATAGACAAAAAGGAAAAAGTTATAGAGATTTGAGGAGAACCAGGAAAGGACATTATCAGATATCTCATTTAGGATAAATGTGAGAGGCTGTTGCACTAAATTCTACACTGGAAACAAGTTTAACACTTTTTGTATCACCAGGGCCTGGTCTGCAGTAAATGATTAATAAATATGTATAAAAATGTTTGAATGAAAGCTTTAGGTTTGAGTATAAGAAGGCATTTTTAATAGAATTTTTGGGACAATAACTGGATGTAAGTATCAAAAATGGATAGTTTCATAATAGTCTACCTACTGGTTTGAAAATTGATCTATTCAAGAGAGAATAACAGCCAACATTAGTTGAGCATATGCTATGTTTCAGGAGCTGTTCTAAATAGTTTATAGACAACATTGCATTTAACTCCCTCGACAAATTTATGATGTGGGTACTACTTTGATCTCCATTTTATGAGGAAGTAATGAAGAAAGTGAGGTTTAGAAACCACACAGTAAGGGGCCCGCTAGATTATTATGAGCAATCACTCTTAACCACTGATTTCACTAAGGAAGAAGAAATGTTATAAGAGGAATTTAGTTCAGGTTTTTTTTTCACCTAGCATAGCACTTGGCAGGTATTTAATAAATGTTGGATAAAGTGAACTGAAGTTTTAAGTTATGTTTTATTAAGGATTGGGTGCATGGAAATGCTCAAGAGCACAGGGGAGTCTTCAGAGGATAAAGTAGATGGTGCTAAAGAATGAAAGGAAACAGCAGAATCAAGAAGCCTCATCAAGGGAAAAATAATCTATCCTTGAGCATGGATAGACAAGGCAACTTTGTGTAAAAAGAGAAATACTGCATCATCTATTGCTATGTTCCATCAGATTTTGAATTTTGGAAACCTGTACAAGAAAGTTAGGTTTATAATGGTCACGAAACCCAAGAAAAGATGTCCTTAATTCCGAAAGTTTATATGTTTTGCAATTGTCTATTTCAGAGAATTCCAGATATAAATCATATTTTTAATATTATATAACCATAAAAATTTCAACAGTGACTTATTGAAACAAAGTAGTTGATATGCAAATTACTTTGGGGTTTGTGTGTGTGTGTGTGTGAGTGTGTATGTATGGAGAAATATTCTCATTAAAATTGCTAGATCCTAAAAGATATAAATAATTGTTTTAATATATGGACACTAAAATATTTGGGCAACTGTTCACTTTATATTTTAAATATAGATACATGTTTATTTAACATTTATTGAGTTTCTATTATGTGACTGATCTTGTGCTCCAGGCTCCACGCTTTTGTTTATAAACCCTAAAAATATTTAGCTGCACTATTTTTCTCCATTTGGGGAAATTCGATCTCTACTTTGTTATGTTAATATAAATTTTTGTCAAATATCTTCTGAATGTTAGATGAGGTATGTTGGCAACTAACACTAAACCATTATTTACTACGTTTACTATTAGATTTCAGGAACTGAATACAAATTAGAATATACCTTATATTTTCATTTTTTTAAAATTATGCTTTAAACTTTAGTTCTAATACAAAAGTACCTTTATACTATTAGGTTACAAAAATTCTGTTCAATACAGAAGTCATACCCTCTCGGACAATGGGTCTAATTAACAGACTAAATTAAAACTTAGATGGGTATATGCAAAGATAAACTTACCTAAAGAACGTTAGTAGTTATTTCTACTAAAAATGCCTTTTTTGATTACTACTATCCCAGCAGAGGTAGAGGGCCCAGGAACGACATTAATTTAATACAGTATTTTGGAAATATTCTTAATAAACACATGAACTGAGTCACTTGCCCTACATGCTCCTTAATTTATATTCTCTAACTCACATAGAGCTTCATCATCTTTCCAGTTTTACAAGATGGCAACCTCAAGCTATTCTCAAGTCCTCTCCCTCTCTCTACTCAGGCAATCAAACGCAAAATTCTGTCAATTCTGCTTCTGAAAACTGATGAACTTCATTTCCTTCTCCACTTTGTCCTTAATTCGAATGCCCGCCCTCTAACCTGGCGTAATGCGGGAGTCACTAACAGCCCTCCCTCTCTGTGGTCCACTCTGCTCTTCCAGTGCGTCCTCCCTGCACCCATCTTCTAAACCTAACTTACCATTCTCTGCATAAAAATCTTTTAAGTGCTTCCACACTAACCAAAGAATTTGGACCATCTTTTTAATGGAATTCACATGGAGAGATTCATGGCTTCTGCACTGGTCTTTTCAGATCCAGGCATGAATAAAAGAAACGATGTCAGTTTAACTAAATATTTTTACTACAAATTTCTTACTAATACATACTTATTAAATATTCAGAATTGCTCCAATTAGAGTCTTAAAATCCTTTAGAAATATGTATGTGCATAACATATATTATATGTATTAAACATGTACATTACATATGTACGTATAAATTTACATTTTATTTTATTTTGAAAAACTTGGAAGTATGCTTAGTAGTCATTCAAAAATGGCCATCTTATTAGGTTGCAAAAAATGTGGCCTAAATACCGTAGTTTATAATTCAACAAAGTGCTTGGAGGAGGCACAGTAGGAATGATGAATGGTAAAGATGGGATTATCACTCAAGTCTCATTTGTGACAGTTGACTTCCGTGATATTTATCTTACATTTTTCTTTTTGGCTGTGTGTGTGAGTGTAATACACTTTATATATTAGCATCGGTCCATCTATTATTATATCGGCAGCAGGAGATTTTCATTGATTAGTTTCTCTCTATTTGCTTTTTCTTTCTCTAAACCTTCATGCTGTAATACAGAAGATTTATTTTCAATGATTTATTAAAATGTAATTCTAAGGTGACTCCTTATCAAGGAAGTAATCTGCAGGCTATCTTTGTTTAAACTTGAAACCTGCTTTGTCAAGGAAAACTGCCTATGAAATTTTCATTATAATAGACAGCTTTTCATAATGAATGAAAAACAGCTATTATGATTGAAAACAAATTGCTCTGAAACATATTCTTTGAAACAATGTGCTGCTTAATTGTATTTTGGAGGAGGGGGAGGCAAGGCAATTCTATTTAATTGGTTACATTTTTCAGTTCTATAAATTAATTTGCACTACCCAATATCACTTAATTTTTCCCTAGGAAAGCTTTTGCTTGCCCCAGCAATATTATAACTGCTAATTCAATTATACTGAAATTGTTTAATAGAAAATATAATTGCTTATTCATACAGAATACCCATTAAAGAAGTGCAAAAGCGTGAACCCGAGGGTTACTGCATATTAATACTTTGGGAATAAAGATGGGAATGCTGTGCAGAGAAGGTGCCGGCTGATCTTTAATTGTTCATCACCTGCCTCCAAAATAATATGAATGGACCCAAACTAAATGACCACTCATTACAAGTTTCAATTTAGGAGCTTGGCTGGGGTCAGCAGATTGCTTATGCTGATCGCAATGATTTGAAGTTGTGATTACCATAAGCAATTTAAATTTTATTGATCTCCTCTTCTGAAAGTTGTAATTGAGCATAGATGTTGGACCCAGAGCTCTCCAAACTAAATTGTACTCCGAAGCCCTTGCTGGATTCCTGCAAGAATCAATAAGCAGTCAGTCACATTAACAATGAAATAGGTCCATTAACATACGGTGCTATTGGTGAAACTTTATTTAGGAAGGGTGTTAGTTCACTTCATTGTTTTATCAATGAATCTTGGCTGCACAAGGAAAAGTATTGCCTTAATATGTATAATAAGCTCGTATGAAAATGAAATTATATATTATAAATATATGGAATATGACTAAGTAGGCAGTTGAGTCCTTATATGAGAGTCATTGTGATTCATATCATCATTTTACTGTAAACAGAGGTTTCATATGACTGGAATTGCAGCTTGCCTGCTGCAGTGCTTTGTAGTAATTTGGAATTTTTATTCTTCTTTATTAGATACAAGGTTTCCCTCCATCAAGGTTAAGTACATCTTGAAGTCTCCATGTTCAGTGGTAAGTAGTGGCTTGTTAAGAAAGCTATATGACCTGCCCCGCTGAGCCAGAGATATAAAGCGGGGAATTCTAATGGAAATCTAAATAGTTCCAAGCAATTTGGGACAGTATTTTATACTCAGAGCACTACTGAGCTTTGTTAACAATTCTGGCCTACCTATTACTATCAAATTATAAAATGCTTAAAACTATAAAAGTCTGTTGAAACTTTGTGGCATACAGGCCATTGGGAATTTGTCAATTTTGATGATGATTAAAGAAATTATTCCAATGTTTATTTTTCTAAAATTAATCAGTTATTATTTGCGTCTTCCATTCACTTCCTTTCTACTTCCTAATCAAATGATGGATAGTAAACTCTGGATAATTGCCAAGTTCCTAGAAATTTTAAATCTCAAGAAGTTCAGGCATAATAATACCATCATCTAAGAAACTTCCTGCTAATCCCATGAGTTTTGGAGTTTCTGGGTGACTAACTGCAAGAGGTTCTTTACTTTTGTACAATGTGGTGGACAAGGAAGAGAATGAGATAAAAAACCTTAATGTCCAGCATTTATTTTCCTGATTAATATAGGTAGACATTACTTTCCTCCTCCCTTTGGATAGCCTAGGCTACAGATGATAGTCTCCTTTAAGTGATCTGGGTCATGGATCATGGATGCTGTAGCCTTTCTTATCTAAGAATTAATTTAATCATAGTATGCCTAGCCAAGTTTTATTTTTGGATCTTCCCTACTGAGTAACAATGTCTAGTTCAACTGGGGTCAGGAATGGCTGAGAGGTGGGAACAGAATGTCAGATCAAGAGCCACATGGTAAGGTGGACAATCTTATCTGATCCAGAACATGGTACAGGTTTTTACTAGAATATCACAGAGAATAATTTTGGAACTCACCTTCTCAAAGACATCTTTTGCCCTCATGACCTTGACAGTGTACACAAAGCCCAGCAGGAATTTACCTTTGAATATGGCCTGGGTCACATGTCTCTCCTTATGGGGAAGCTCTACATGGGGTCTTCGTTTTAGTGATCTAAAACAGGAATAACAACCTACATAGGGATATGGAAAAGGCATATTTTAGGAATCTGAATGCTACAGTGTAAAACCCTCCATATTGTAGAAATAGAAGGTTAATGAATTAGAAATGTTACATAATCTCTCTGTGTCTCCACTTCCTCAGCAGTCTAAGGATAATAGAAGACACTTAGTATATAAGGTCGATGTGGGGTTGAAATGAGATAGTCTGTGTAAGGAATTTAGCACAGTACCTGGCACAGAACGAGCTCTCAATAAAGATTAATTGTTGTTAGGGTGGCGTGCAACTGGGTTGCATGGGATAACCTTGATTTCTTATTAATAGTGCACTCGTGCAATGGTTTAGATGAAAAACTAAATGTACATTTTAGCTGTTATCATTCAATGAAGCGGTGAGTGAAGAGAATGGCATAGCTGTTTTCCGCCAGAGAAATTAGAAATTGAGAGAAATCTAGAAGCCTTGCTGTTGGTGGGAGGTTTAGAGTTCACGGAAGGCAAGGTGAGGTGGGCAATGTAGGACATAGATAGGCCAAAACAAAATGTAAAGTTGTTGAATATTTCTCCTACATACTCCTACCTTCTTTTTAAGATCTCTGTCCTTTGAATGGTCTCTGTTCTGCCCAGGCACCCTCCTCTTCAGTGCAGCATTCCCCCTCCACTTGAGCACGTCTAGGGCTTCCTGTGGTGGCATCTAATTTAGGTCAGTTTTTTGAGAATTGTTTCATATTCTGGGTATTGTTGTTGTTAATCACCTCCAGCTTCATTGCTTCTAACCCATTCTACAGGTGCCATTATAAACAATCTCACATCTAAATTCAAGCTAAATTGTAATGGCCTTGTTTATTGAGTGGATGATTAAATGAATGAACCCTCATAGGGACATTTGTGTTTTAATAGTTGTCAGGTGATGCGGTCCCTTAACCTTAACAAACTACTTTTACATGGTAACTTTTAGGCTCTGGAGCAGGCCACTAAGGGAGATACTTATAAAGCAAGAAGATTTCTGGTTGCCTCTTAAATCATATGGTATTGGTAATCATTTGATCTTGTACAGTGGAAAAGATTCAAGAGAAGGTTTAGAAGAAGATGTGGGATAAATGAATGAAGTGGATATTGAGCAAATTAATGATAAACTAATAGAAAAAAACAAAGAAAATAAGGTGGAGTTGCTTTGGGGACAATTATAGTTAAGAGATTAACAGGTTATTTCAGGGAATTGGAATACTGGAAAAGAGTGCCCAAGGAAAATAAAAGCACATCATAACATCATTGACTTTTCTCACACTCAGGCTTCTTAGGTTACCCATGGTAAGATAGATGCAAATTATTAACCCATAGGTATCCTGAGTGCTAAGGGTATTTGAATTCATTATTTTTTATGCAATTAGCTTATATGATTATGTATATTACTTAACTTCTGGATTCTTTTTCTCAGACTGTACTAAGGTAGATCACTCCAAATATTTTCTCGGGTGTGCATTTAGAATAGCTTTCCCAGAGCTTCTTATGCTAAAACTTTCCTGCCAAAGAAGACTTGAAGGATGTTTCCAATTTATTATCCAGTCAATATTTTACCTTAACACCAAAAATATAAAAACACTCTAGAAAAAACAGATTCTTTGTATAATAAAGCCTGTTTCTATATAAGCAGGAGAGATGAAAAGAGGTTTTAACCTGTGAGAAAAAAGCATCTCTACCCTCCTTGAAAAATCATGTGCTTTCTTTTTCCAATCAGTAGCAAGAACAGAATATTAAACACATGTCTCAATTATCTCACAGGAATGTTAATAGAATAATTGAAATAACCTGTGTTCCCAGAGCAACTGTCCAAAACAATTGGTTGTTTTGGATGGTTATGAACATTATTACTTTTATCCTATGTAATCCCCAATCACATTTTAATCTTACTTGATTTACCAAGATGATTAGTTGGCTGGCATTAGCCATTTCTAACAGTAAAATACGACACTGAATTCTGGATGTACCTTGTTTCATGTGATTTGGGAATGTCTGACAAGCCTGTTTTCCCAAGGTCTCATCACCCATGGATAAGCTATGAGGTTGTAGATCTGCAAAGCTGGAAAATAAATCATCAATCACATACTTTAATTACTTTGCTCCCCACCTCACCATAGATGCTGTTTCATTATTACAAATAGATTTTTAGAAAATTGGGATACTGTATCTATACATGTGTGTATATATATGTATCTTTAGTTTCCTAGGTGTTTGTAGCTTTCACAAGCAGTTTACATCAGTTAAGTTTTGTAAGTTCTAACCAACCTTCTTAGAAGGATAGGGTACGTATCCTATTTTCATTCAACATATGAGGAAGTTGAAGTAAAAAGGTAGCATTTATAAAGTCATAGTAAGTCCACAGACTTCTTCCAATTCTTGGCCCATTATATTTTCTATAATATAATTTACAGAGAAAGTATTGCTGTTTTGTGTAAAACAACACACGCACATTAAAGAAAATAATAAGTGCATTATTTTATAGGTCTTTATGAAAAC
Organism: Avahi laniger; assembly: GCA_963575035.1. NCBI lineage: Eukaryota > Metazoa > Chordata > Mammalia > Primates > Indriidae > Avahi > Avahi laniger. The sequence goes on along the minus strand of CAUYSK010051200.1, from coordinate 5,376 downwards.
CATCTTTTTAGAATGTATGAACACATTAATTTTAGGGTATATTAAAAGATGTACCCAAAGAAAGAACTAGAAAAAAAATCTTTGTCGAAAATAAAAACTAGAAAAATTCTTAAATTCCACTTTTTGCTAAGCTAATGAATGAAGATAATACTGGCAGAAGTTGTTCTCAATGTAGATTCAAATCAATTATTTAGTTAATTATTTTATCTTGATTTTATTCTCATATGGTGGCAGAGTACGCATCATCTTCATCTTACGATGTAGAAAACAGAAGTTGAAAAAAACAAAAAAGTGGTAACTTTCCTAAGATCATGTGGTTGGTAAGTGATAAAGTTGAAAATAATACCCAGGTTTTCTGGCTACAGGTTTGATGTTGTTTCTACCACATTTTAGGAAAATGTGACTAGATTTTAGTTCTCATGACAAAGCTTTGCCACTCTTTCACTTCCTTTGTGACTGATAACTTCGGCAAATCAGATATACTCACTCTATACTAATATATGTGTTTTTTCCCATTCTTTGATGCCTCCCCTAAAAAATCTTCTAATTTAAAAATTAAAGGATGGTTGAGCACCATTTCAGCTTTACTTATCAATCTATTTTCTAATATTATGTTGTTTCTACAAACTAAACAAAAGGAAATGTAGAAAATGGAGAGACTAACACTGCTTACCTCTCCATCTCTCTTACCTTCCACACACACTTTTGTCTTAATAGAAACAAGTTGGCAATAATTTTACAAAGATTGGTGGAGGATATTTATTGTGAGGATATTTATATGCTCTGATTTAACTTAGAAGTAAGTGAGCCAGTTTCTTTTTTTCTGGCAGGAAAACATATTTGATCTTAAAAATATTTTCTGCTTTGATCCTATGATATCTATATGAATATTGAGCCTCTATACTTGCTTCCATCTTTCCTGTCCTGGGTGGTATGGAAAACAGCACACAACACTTTCAACAATAAGCCCATTCTGTTGTCTGTGTACCCTTCTGCTCTGCTCCCATCTCATTCTAGATAACTAACATAATGTAAATTGAAAGGAAAGATTATTTTTAATTTGAAATACACCTCTTGAATTTCAAAGCATCATTCTTCTGATAGCAGAAAGTAATAATGTACATGACTGCCTATAGCATCCTGGTCTTTGGAGGCCATGGGCTTGCTTGTTATGAACTGTGGTTAGCCTCAGTCTGCTTGGGTTCCAATGACAGTTTCATTACTTGCAGGATATGTGAATGTGAGCATGTTACTTAACTGCTATCTGTGGGTATAAAATGCTTCATAAGTCATGAGAATTATGTAAAAGAATCTAAATAAAAGTACTTCTCATGCTTGGCACATAGCGAATGCTCAATATTAGTTATTATGAAGCACAATGCATTAGAAACACAAAGTAATATTTCTTCCATTACATTCACCCTTTCACCATAGTTTTCTCTAATGCCATAGATAGGAAAAGCTTCCAAGATTTATCTTCCTTTTCTCTGGCTGGTAGCAACTACAGAAACATTTTCTGTTGTTTTTCCTCCTTTGAAAGGAATGGATAGTTTTTCTGGTGAAAGAGTGATTTTCTTTCATCCTTACTATGATTTGGTTTCAGATAATGATATGATTAAAAATTTAAATTTAAGAGCCTATAGAAATAAGTAGTCATGGGCTGGGTGTATTTTGCCAAGTGTAACATCCAAACGACATGCTATTAATTGTTGGAATCACATCTTAGAAGAGAACCAGGTAGTGTTCCCTGGATTCTATACAAAGGTACTCACCTATAGCACTATAGCACATAACCTCAACATTTTAGCACCTTAAGATAATAGTTATATGTTTCTTGTTCAAGTGACAGTCAGCTCAATGGTCCTGGTTGGCATGAGGCTTTATGTCGTGATTCTGACAACTGAGATCTTTCCATCTTATGGCTCTCCATGCCCTAGAGCTTCATAGTTCTTTGAGATGTATGTGACATTGTTAAAGAAATTATTGGATAACCTCTACAGATGAAAAAAGGGAAACTTTGAAAGAGAAAGTCCTTTTGACTTCGACCTCGCTGTTTTCTATGAGCCCGTGCCTCATCTTCCCCTGAGTACATATATTTACCCGATACAGCAATGCTGTGTTGTACATTCTTGCAACGACAAACTAGAATTATTGTACTCCTGTGCTAACATTGCCTCCAAGCAGAGATATGTGCACGGCCAGCCAGTTCTCCAGATGTAACCTAGGTGCAGGCGTCGACTAAAAGCTTTCCTTATTGACTTAAATTCGGATGTTAGCAAAATGGGGAATAGTGGTATGGTATGCGCTTGGACAGGGAAGAAGAATTCCACTGCCCTGTAGGAGATTGTTTTTAGATGAATCCTTTTGAACTCAAAACAGTTATGAAAAGCAAAGAGCATGAAAATGTTTCTATATACATTTTATTCTGAAGGCCCTACATTTTATGGGAGTACGTGACCATCCAGATTAAACTCTACCTACATCCTGTGTATTAAGGCTTAAGTTTAACTGGTCAGCATGTAAACGATTGGAAATACTACTGCGTAAAGTATGACAAGCTTTGCACCACATTTCCCCACCCCCTCAAGCTTCATCCTTTCAACCCCCTTTTCTCTCTTTGTATGTGGTTTCTCAGTTAATACATAGTTAACAACTCATTTTTCTTAGGTTTTTGACTGTTTAGACCAATGTGGATGTATGAGTGAAAATTCACTTAATGGAAACACTTACATATACTTAAAAGACCTAAGTACTTAAAAGACCTGGTACATTCAAGACGATTAATCTGTGCAATAAACTGAATCCTATAGTCACAACATTTTTTAAAAAAAGACACATCATTTATGATTTCTGCTCACATTCATTAGCAAGTCATCAGTCACATGGCCATGCTGAACCTCAAAGGAGGAAGGCAAATGTAGTGTGACTTTGTGCCCTGGAAAGAGAAGAAATGGGTTTGCAAATGGTTCAGGATCTTTGTTCCATCACCCCTCTAGCAGAATCCTGAAAATTTTAAATAGCTAGTGAGGTCTAGCATAATGATTCTGATGAAAAGTGAAGGATTCTACTGTGTGCAATTGGACTTTGCTAGAACACTTGTACATAGAGAGAATATCATTACTGAAATGTGGCCCTGAAAAAGAAGCTAATATAACTTACTTTTGTCATCCGTCTTAGATTCATAGGCCTTGATTTAAGAAAAATTTCGATATCACACCAAGGAAGAAAAGACTGTTTTTATTAAGGTCAATAAATATAAACAAATTACTTTAATAAAATAAGAATGGTCTTGGATAGCTAAAGCAAAGGATATTGTTTACATCAGCACGGGATGAAATGAGAGGCTACAGAAATCTACAAGATCCCTATTAGATATATTTTTTCCCTTTTCCCATTTTTTCCTTTTTCCCAGTAACAAAGATAAAACATGAGAAAACTCTATTTTTCTTTCTCTCACCATATTTTCTCTTTTGCATCAGATGCTAAATAGCATCTCCACCCTGAAATCTTAAACATTGACCATTTTGAAATTTTCTACCTTTTTTCCTAAAAATTTCATATTTTCCACAATTTTGGAGCACTGATAACTATCACCTTTCCCCCCCTTGATAATTCCAGTTCTGTGCAACTTGTAAAAGACAGTTTGACCCTGAGTGGCAGGTGGCAGATGGCTTTGGTGGATGCCTATTTCTGCTATTAAACTAAAAAGATAAGAAACACCACAGAGAGTGTTCTTTTATTTAAATAAAAATTTTGAGTTGTCATGTGTTAGAAAGCACAAATCTAAGAGCTTTCAGCACTAACCTCATATACTGTGATTTTTTACTAGAAGGTAAGTATAGCACCACCTTCAAGGCTGTGTTTTTGTTTTTTATTTTCTTATTTTTATTTTTCAAATTTATTTCAGTATATTTAGAGGGTAAAAATGGTTTTTTGTTACATGGATGAATTGTATAGTAGGGAAGTCAGGGTTTTTATTGTACCCATCTCCCAAATAGTGTGTATTTTACCGGATAGGTGATTTTTCATCCATCTCCACACCTTTTCACTTCTGAGTCTCCAGTGTCCATTATACCACTCTGCATGACTTGTACGACCATGCATAGCCATTGCTTAGCTCCCACATATAAGTGAAAGCATGCAGTATTTGGGTTTCCACTTCTGAGATACTTCACTTCAGGTAATGGCTTCCAGTTTTCATCCAAGTTGCTGGAAAAGACATTGTTTCATTCATTTTTATGGTTGAGTAGTACTCCATGGTGTGTGTGTGTGTGTGTGTGTGTGTGTGTGTGTGTGTGTGTGCGTGTGTCTACATATTATAAGTACACACATTTTCTTTTTCCACTCGTCAGTTGATGGGCCCTTAGATTGATTCCGTATCTTTGCAATTGTGAATTGGGCTGTGAAAAACATACAATTGCATGAATCTTTTTCATGTAATGACTTCTTTTCCTTTGGATAGTTCGTAGTGGGATTGCTGAATCGAATAGTAGGTCTACTTTTAGTTCTTTGAGGAATCTTCATATTGTTTTCCATAGAGATTGTGCTAATTTACATTCATACTTACAATATATGAGCAGTCTTTTTTTTTATCACATCTATGCGTTTTTTTGACTTTTTAGTAATGGCCATTTTGATAGGTAAGGTGGTATCTCATTGTGGTTTTAAATTGCATTTTCTTGATGATTAGTAATGTTGAGCATTTTTTCGTATGTTCGTTAGCCATTTGCATATCATCTTTTGAAAAACGTCTGTTCATGTCTTTTTTCCCAGGTTTTAATGGGTTGTTTTTTCTTACTGATTTGTTTGAGTTGATTGCAGATTCTATTAATAGATATTAGTTCTGTGTTGGATGCATAGTTTGCAAATATTTTCTCACATTCTGTAAGTTATCTGTTTACTCTGTTGGTTGTTTCTTTTGCTGTGCAGAGGCTTTGTAGTTCAATTCTCATTTATTTATTTTTGTGTTTGTTGTATTTGTTCTGGAGTCTTAGTTATAAATCCTTTGCCTAAGTCAATGTCCAGAAGAGTTTTTCCTAGGTTTTCTTCTAGAATTTTTATGGTTTCAGGTCTTACATTTAAATCTTTAATCCATGTTGAGTTAATTTTTGTATATAGTTAGGGATAGGGAACAAGTTTCATTCTTTTGCTTGTGGCTATTATCCCGTTTTCCAGCACCGTTTTTTGAATAGGGCATCCTTTCCCCAGTGTATGTTTTTGTCTACTTTGTCAAAGATCAGTGAATTGTAGCTATACGGATTTATTTCTGGGTTCTCTATTCTGCTCCACTGATCTATGTGTCTCTTTTATACCGGTACTATGCTGTTTTGTTTTACTATAGCCTTGTAATATAACTTGAAGTTGAGTGACGTGATG